>WEIT01001501.1:32593-48306 GCA_013389985.1 Dryoscopus gambensis
TCTGGTGATGAGAATGGAAAGGGCAAATCAATATCAAGTGCTCTGCAGTGGCTGAATAGGAGGTATTTGCTCACTGTTAATATTGATACTGGTATGGGCAGCCTCAAAGAAAAGGAGTTGAAAACAGGCAAAAAAACCCCCAAAAACCAACAAAACAAAAAAGAAACACACAAAAAAACCCAAACAAAAAAACCCCAAAAGGATATGAATAGAAAGTGAAGATTATTTGGGGATGTTTTGGATGCCAAAATTGTTTATAGATTTGAAAAGTATTTAAAAAGCAAAATTTTATTAGGAAATCTTGGCTCAATGAGTGGGAGGCTAGTAAATACAAAGACAGTTTCTGTCACAGAAGATCTAAGACACAACTTTTGGAAACAGGGAGAGTTTAGAATGGGGAGCATCTCACTGGACTACTTCATGTATTCTTGCATGGTGACCAACAGTGCTGTGCTTTGCTCCTGGTTCCTGTGCTCATTGTGCAAGAAAACACAAGGATTTCCTTGACTTGAGGGATGGTGGACAAATGTAGAAGAGGAGCTAAATGAAAGAGTATTTCAGATAGTAGGAAGAGGGTTCTTGCATTTTTCTTAAAGCCTGATAAATTACAGAAAGCTGGCATAGGAATTTGGAGTATGGATGCATTTTGGAATAGAGATGGTTTTATTAGCTTGAATCGGTTGAATATAAAATAGAAATGTTGAAGAAAACTCTTTTTCTTAGTTACGTGTTACAAATCAGGCTAGGTCACTTTTCACTTGAAATGTTTGTTAGTGAACCACTTTTAATTCTTGGGTTTTGTAAGCCACAGAACAAATAGAGAATATATATCTTCCGTATGTTTAAACTTAACAGTCCAGAAAATAAAATGTCAGGAATTTATGTGCTTCAGATGAGACCACTGATGACTCACTGATGACTGATACTTCTTACTCCAGAGGTGGACTGTATTTGAAGCCATTTTGTGTTTACCTGTTCCCAGGAACCTTTCTTGTGACAAGATTTATCTCTTGTTTTTAATATACTTCCCCCCCCACCCCTTATCTTCTCAGTATTAGAATATTAACTGAGAAGAATATTTTACCTGGCTTTAGCATTGCATGTAGTGCTAACTTGAATTTAATCTACAAGTAAGTTTTAAAATTTCTCTCTGCTTTTCTTTATGAAAGGAAGGGATCAAGGGCTTTAATGCTACAATGATTAGACTTTGGAGATCAGATACTGTTTACAAGGTAGCAATCCAGAAATTCCAGAAACTAGAAAAACTAGAAAAAAAATGTGTTTCTATTACTTTTCTTTTTTTTTTTTCTTTTCCTCAAAGCTTCTTACTTCAAAACCACTGCCTGGTAAGAGATCAGAGAAGCAAGAACGGCTTCATTTCTTTGTGATGTTTTTTCCTCTCTCTTGTAGGTGATGGTACTTTCATACTAAATGATTATTAGCATGGTAGTGGAAACATGCTCTTTAAAATATTTTAAATTTACATAAAATAGTATTCTGCTATTTTTAACCACCTTACTGTTTCTTTTGTATTTAGCTTAGGGACTGGAATTATATAAAAAGGTCTGAAATGACACAGAGAAGGTTATATGTTTGACTTATTTTGCATAATCAAGGACTTCACAAAAATCTATATTTTTGGGTTTTGTTAGAATAGCTCTACCATTGATAAGACTGTCAATCGCTGATGTGATTTGTTACTCTGCTGGCAGCAGGGCTGGATCTCTTTATTCTTCCCTCTCTGCATACTTTAAGGGCTGTAGTAAGTGAAAACTGTGAGTTATCTGTCTCTCATAGTGCTGAGGTGCTTATGAACAGGCAGATACTCATGTGTTCTGAGCTTCTGGAGTTTGAACAGAATCCAAGCCCTGTCTCTGCTGGGAACAGCATCTAGAATGTTGGAACCTGAGTGTTTGCTCCCAGCTTCTTCTACAGCTTAAATTCACCTTTTTCACAGGAATACTGAGATGCAGAAATTTTGAGCTGTTCTTTAGGAGTCATAGACCTGAAGGAGGTAGAATGGGAAGTGAAAAATATGCAGTGAGGGGTATATTTAATGTTACGTGAGTAGGATACAGTTTAAATGTGAAAAAAATAATGGGATAACCAGGCAAGCATTGGGAAGGTTCCCAAGAATACCAGTGAAGCAACTCTTAGCGACAGGTTTTTCATACTGGAGAGAGAACACATTTTTAAAATCTTGAATAGATGTTGGAAGGGGATTTGTAGAAAAATATAATAGTTTGGAGGATGTTTTTCAAAGCTGAAGCTGTGTCACCGTTTCTGTGAAATATTCAGAGAAGAGCATTCCTTCTTGCTGTACTGGATCTAGATCAGCACTAGTTTCCTTTCTTTTTCACAGCTACTGCCTGCTTCAAAATGCTACTGAATGACTTGCTGTCGTGACTGTTTTTAAAGCTTCAGCTGGGGATTGGAGTGGTGAAGGAAATTAAATAGAGAAATGATTGAAAAAATAAAGAAAAGAGTGTATACTAAACACTAAATTTATTTGCATCCTAATGAATGGTCCAAAGGTGAGCTATACAGTTAATGAGTGGATGTAACACAAACTAAGTCTCTGACTTTGTTTTAATTAAATTTTACATGGTAATGATAAAAAAAGCAGTAAAAGGAAATTGTTCTCTGGCAAATAATTCCCATGCTGTCACATAGTCCTAATGTTCTTGGTATTCCCATGCAAGCCTCATTTCACTTAATTACAGATTGCTCAACCTCCACAAGTGCCAAATCAACTGTATTGGAAGAAATCTTCTGTGTCTGGATAGGATTGCTGGTTCTTTTAGACTATTCTAAGTGAATATTTTGTACAAGCTTTAATTAAAGCATTAGTCAAATTTGAATTCAGTGATAAAAAATGCTTTCAAGAAGGAGTAGGCTTATGCATAATTTCTGTGGTAACTTCCAAGAATAATTTTGTATCCAGAAATTGTCACAAGCTTTTTAGTTCTTCTGTTTCATACTCCTTTTATCTTGACTGTTTAATGATGGTGGCTGTAAAAGCACTGCTGGAAACACACAGGTTTTTAAACCAGCTCTTAATGCCAGTGTGTGGATTGGTTGCTGGTTTGCGTATCACCCTTGTATATCTCAGTGTGTCAGTATCAGGAATGTGACAGGGAACAAAACCTTAATCTTGTGAAGTAGCTTCTGTGCTCAGATGTGATGCCCACTGGCTGGTCCGCAGGTCTTGCAGAGTCTCTCTCTGATCTTGAACCCATCATTGTGTACCCCTGAGACATGATAAGGAACAAGAAAGCAGAAGCAAATAATTGTGAGTCAGCAGAAAGGGATTAGCTAAAATAGCAACTGGAAAGATTAAGCAAGTAGTAAAGAGGATGGTGCAGTTGGAAGCCAGGATGCGCTGACAAGATAAGGAAGTTAAAGCAAAAAAGCAGCCAATTACGTTAGTTGCTTGTATGCGTGCTTGCCTTGTGAAGCAAATAGCTCTACCAGTGAGAAATTGCGTGGTTGCATGTCAGGAAGTTAAAACTGTATAAGAATGCCTTTGGGATAATAATAAAAAACTTCTTTGCACAACGGAGACATAGTGTTGTGGTGTTCTTTGTCCGCCCTGACAACAGCCACAAGTGGTGCACCCAATGTGATCCAAAGATGTTATCGGAGGAGCCAATGAGCTCCAGGGAAGCCCGCTGAGAGAGCAGGGGAGCGGCGGGACAAAGCTGCGGGGGCGGAGACTGGTGCAGCAGAGAGGCAGGGATTCTGTCAATGGTCCAGACCTGTAATCGACACCTGTACAAGGTGAGCCACCAGGGACTCTAACCCGTAATGGGGAGTGATCTAACAGCAGAGGAAAAGACTGTAGTGTCCACTTGGAAAATTGCTGTTGCAGCATACGGGTATAAAGATTACAGACTTGACTTTACAGAGTGTGCTGCTCTGGGCAAAAGGCCAAGACTTTCGTGCAGATGCTAGCACTGCCTTTAATGTGTCGGCATGGAAGGCTGTGGGGGAGAAGTTATGGGATGAGGTGTCTTGCAGAGATAAGGAAGCCCAAGGGCTGGCCACGACTTGACAGTTGTTGTATGAGACCTTGAAACTTTGGAAGAAAGAACAGGATTAGAGAGAAAAGGAGCTAGCGGAGTCGGAGTGCCCAGGAAAAGAGGAGCAGGTTCCTGGGATGCTTCCCAAGTTTGGGCAGGGAAAAGCTGTACTGAAAACGCTGAGCTGCCGACCTCTGCAAAAACGTCCCTTAATGACTATGTCAAACCCTCCTACTCGCACCCCAGAGATTTTGTACAGCCAGTTTATCCATCCTCAGCTGACCAACTTGCTCATCTGAAGTTGACAGAGCCAGAGCCGATACCCGTGGCTCCACTACCCCCGTCTCCTCCTCCGGCAACTCCTACATTGGAGCCGCCGCAACAGGACCTATATCCACCTCTACCAGCTGAGTCGGAGAGTGACAATGAGGAGGAGGATGATGAGGAAGACAGTATGCAGGTCACTAACGAGGGTTTCCACAGTCACAAGCGCAATGTTTCAAGTAAGCCTTGGACTTTACTCCCTTGCCAAGTTACAGTGCAGCCTCACCAACCAGGGAGGTGTTGGGAACAAGTTAAGAGAAAAGGTCTAGAATGTGGAGATTGCGATACAGTAGAGTGATTAGGAGTGCCCAGGGGCAGTATTGGCAGAGGGGGGGGACGTGGAAGAAGCTGCCCAGGTGTTCCCGGTATTTAAAGCTGCACCGGGGTCAAATCAACCTGATAGTCACAGTGTGATCGCTTGTAAGGCAGTCCAGGATTTGCAGACAAGGGCTGCAAAATATGGCTTAGGGTCTCCTGAAGTCATGCAAATTATACGGGTCATAAATACAGGCTTCCTTGCTCCTTTCGATATCAAACACTTAGCTCAAGTGTTGTTTCAACCAGATCAGTTAGGGGATTTTGACAGTAATTGGAAGCAAATGGCTGAGAAAACCGCAATGGACAATATGTAGCGGCAACAGGGGGATCCCAGACGTGATCAACACCTCAGTTGGTGTTGAGGCTTTGACTGGGAGTGGTGTGTTTGCCAACCCTGATCTGCAGGCTAGATGGGACCTCTCGGTGCTTGAGCAATGCCAAAAGATAGGCATGAGAACGTTGATAAAAACCATAGGAATGGCCTTACCCAACCCCTGATACGTAAAGATAGTACAAGATCTAAAAGAGCCGCTTTTGCAATTCGTATAAAAAGTTGCAGCAGCCCTAGAAAAACAAGTTGAAGATGATGGCTTGCGACAAATACTATGCAAGTAATTAGCTAGGGACAATGCAAATGAAGATTGCAGAAAAAAAATAGATAGCCTCCCAGGGGACCGCACCTTAACTGATATGGTTACAGCTGGCTGGAAAGTCGGTACAGTGGAGCACAAAATGTCTGCTCTAGCCGCAGTCTTATGACCTCAGAAATGTTTTGCATGTGGACAGCAAGGGCACTTGAAAGTGGACTGTAAACAGAAGCAAAGAGGGCAGAAGCAGAAAGGGATTGGGAATGCTGGAGCATTCTCTTGTAATCGATGCAGAAAACCAGGACATTTTGCAAAACAATGCAGATCTAAGTATCATGCTAATGGACAACCTTTAAGGAGTTCAGGAAATGGGAAGAAGAGCGCGAGAGGGAAAAGCACGCAAACACAAGCAATTCCCCGGGGCATGTTGCCAGCTCAGCATGTGCTGCTGATGCAGGCTTATTCGGCCAAGTTAGAAGGAGCACAAAAGGAGCGGCTGGTGTGGATGTTTCCACAGCTGCAACAGTAACCTTAACTTCTTGTTGGGTGCACAAGGTTTCCCTGAATGCATGCAGGCCTTTAGGCCACGGACTGAGTGCATTGCCTGTGGGAAGATCGAGCGCGACTCTGCAGGGAATCTTTGTGCACCCTGGAGTCATTGACGTAGATATTATGGGACAGATCTGTGCCATGGTCTCTACTCCTTCACCCCAGTTACTATTCCTCAAAAAAGGCATATTGCTCATCTTGTGCCTTTTAAGTCAGGTGTTCCTGGGACAGAATAATGAATTCGTGGAGAGGGAGCCTTCGGATCCACTGGAACACTGCCGGTCTTCTGTGCCAAAGACATCTCGGGCCAGTGACCGAACATGACATGTACCCTCACTTGGCCTAGTGCCAGCGTGTTGCACATTCGACTTCGAGGTTTAATCGATACAGGTGCTGACATTTCCATCATCTCCTTTTCTGCATGGCCTCCTGCATGGCCTTTGACTCCTGTGGGGTCAGCCATCGCAGGTTTGGGAGGAACACCACAAAGTTACTTAAGTTCAGAACCTGTATTAGTTAAAAATGAGGAAGGGCAAACAGCTACAGTCCGACCCTATGTTGCAGTAATACTGGTGAACTTATGGGGTCGAGACGTGTTGACCGCATGGAGTGTAAAAAATTGGGACGGATTTTTAGCAGGGGCCACTGTGCTGAGGGGCACCTACCCTACACTGCCATTGCAATGGCTCACAGACAAACCTATACAGGTGGACTAGTGCTCCTTGAACAAAGAAAAATTAGTCGCCCTTCAAATTTTAGTCCAGGAGCAATTGGCACAAGGTCACATTGAGTATTCCACCAGTCCTTGGAATACACCTGTGTTTGTAATTAAGAAAAAGTGAGAAAAATGGAGATTAGTGCATGATCTTAGGAAAATTAATGCAGTAATGGAAAGCATGGGGGCACAGCAACCTGGAATGCCCTCACCTACAATGATCCCTATGGGATGGGACATTTTGATCATTGATTTAAAAGATTGTTTTTTCACAGTCCCCTTACACCCTCAGGACATACCCAAATTTGCTTTTACTGTGCCTTCAGTTAACAGTGCTGAACCTGTAAAGTGGTATCAATGGAAGATCTTACTGCAAGGCATGAAAAATAGCCTCACCCTTTGTCCACGGTATGTAGCACAAACTTTCTCTGGAATTCCTGAAGAGTTTCCAGGATACTGCTAGGTATTATCAATTGGTTACGTCTTTATTTGGGACTCACCACAGCGCAGTTTTCTCCTTTGTTCGATACATTGAAAGGAGACCCAGATTTAAATTCACCTCGAACCCTGACTCCTGAAGCACAGCGAGCGCTGGACCAGCAAGCAATTTCCACACAACAAGCGTACAGAATAGATCCCTCTATTGATACCAATGTCTTTATTACCATCCTGGATCTTCACCCGGCAGGTATCATTGGCCAGTGGAATGACCAGTGGCCTGACCTGCCGCACATTTTGGAATTGGTATTTTTACCTCATCAACCAAAAATGACGGTCCCCATGTTATTTGAACTAATTGTTCAGTTAATAATCGAGTGTTGTTAATGATGTGTGCAACTCATGGCTAAAGATCCAGAAAAAATTGTACTTCCAGTACAGCAAGACTATTTTGAGTGCAGTTTTGCCAACAGCGCTCCACTGCAGGCAGCATTACAAAGCTTTTTGGGACAAATTACTTGTCATTTACCCAGTCATAAACTGTTGCAGTTAGCAACTGCGACAACTTCTTTGTCTTTGCGTCCAAAAAATAGCCGTGTGCCACTGCAGGGACCTACTGCTTTTACAGGTGGGTCAGGGAAAACTGGAAAGGCCATCAGTCACCTGGAAGGATGATTCTGGGTGGCAGGTGCTAGAAGGTCATGAGTCAGGCTCTGCTCAGCTCGTTGAACTAAGAGCTGTGACGATGGTATTCCAGCGATTTTCTCATGTACCACGGAACCTTGTTACTGATTCTGCTTATGTTGCAGATACTGCACAGCACTGAGATTGCCCGCTTTTAAAGGAAGTTCACAATGCTACTTTGTTCTCATTACTGAAATCTCTGTGGTCTGCTACTCAAGATCGAGTGCATCCTTATTGTATCTTGAACATTTGAAGTCACACTACATTACCAGGTTTTATAGCAGAAGGTAACTCTAGGGCTGATAAACTCGCTAATCCTTCATGGGTAGCACCTCAGCCCAACAAAGTGGCACAAGCCAAAGCATTGCATGATATTTTCCATCAGAGTGCATGTACTTTGCAGAAACAATTCTCACTCACACCTACTCAAGCTCATGACATTGTTAATACGTGTCCTGGCTGCCAAGGATTCGCTGCATCTTTGCCCATCCGTGTCAACACCAGGGGCCTTCAAGCACTGCAGCTCTGGCAGACAGATGTCACTCATGTTGCTGAATTTGATTGTCTCAAATATGTGCATGTCTCCATTGACACCTTTTCTTCTGCTATGTGGGCATCTGCTCATGCGGGGGAGAAACGCTGTGATGCTATCGTGCATTGGCGATTGGCTTTTGCTGTTTTGAGAGTGCCTTCATCTATAAAGACTGATAATGGTCCTGCCTATACCTCTGCAAGGACAAGACAGTTTTTGCAACTATGGGGTGTAAACCACAAGTTTGGTATCCCTCATTCACCCGTGGGTCAAGCTATCATTGAGCATGCTCATGGCACTCTGAAGCGTATTTTGCAAAAACAGAAAAAGGGAATGATTGGGGAACCCCCACAGAGCAGAATGCAAAAAGCCTTGTATGCCGTTAATCATCTTACAGTACCTTCTGATTCTAACATTCCTAATTTTTTGAAGCATTTTCTTTCTTTGCGGTCAGATGCAACAGTGACCTTTCCCTGAAGAAAGGTGTGGGTAAGAGATCTGATTACAAATAAGTGGGNTAAGTGGGAGGGTCCTTGGGACCTTGTCACTTGGGGGTGTAGGTATGCTTGTGTCTCCACAGATACTGGCACTCACTGGATTATGGCCCGGTGTGTGAGGCCTGACTTGCAACACGATCAGTCCACAGGAGACAGTGAGGAGACTTGAACCCCTTATGGTAACAGCCACTACCATTTACCTCTCCAGCGGAGGTGGAGTGGCACTGTTGCCCCCGTTGCCACAAGGAAATGTTTGGGTGACTTTAGCTAATGCCTTAAATCAATCCTCTGTGTGCATATCGCTTGCCACGCCACGCTCTCCCTTCCAAACATGTTTGGTGGGAGTGTCGCTGAGCAATGAAACATTGCTGAAAAACCTTGCCAATGCGACAATACAATGAAATTGTGTGATTGCATGTTGGGATGTTAAAACTGTATAAGAATGCCTTTCGGACAATAATAAAAAACTTTTTTGCACAACCGAGATGTGGTGGTGTGGCGTTCCTTGTCCGCCCCGGCAACGGCCACACTCAGAGGGTAACTTTCAGCTTAGGTCTGTGTAAGAATAAGGAGACAGACTCTCTGTTGTTTCAGCTGCTGGTTTGGAGCTGCACAGCGAGCTAGCTGCTTAAAATTGGATGGTGTGGATTCATCTTTAAGCTGAACTCATTTGCTGATTCCTTGCAGATGTAAATTGCAGTCCAATTCCCTTCCTTCTGCTGCCTCCTTTTGTGTGGGTTTTATCTTGTTTCTGGTTCTGTGTTAACTTGGGCATCAGAAACAGAAAAAATGTCATCCTGCTGAGAAGAACTTAGCTCTCTGACCAGCTTACTAAGGTTCTCTACTTGCTTACCTTCCTGGAGTAATGGTGGGGAGAAAAAAGTCCAAACCTGCCCCTTTGAGGTGTCAACTGTGGTAAGCAGTTTAGCTGTAATGTGAAACAGCACCTGCAGTAATGCCTCAAACATAACACTTTTATCAAATCATTATGAGGTGGATGTGTAATTTTTCTCCACAGCTGGAAGAATGGCTATCATAGATCTTTGGGCTTATCAAGTTTCTTCTTGCCTTATTAATGGCCCCAGAGATACCTTTACATTTCTGAGTGGATCATTGGCTGGATATTTTTAACATCTGCATGATAACTGTTTTCATAAAGCCAGATTAGTGAAAATTTCAAGTCTTTCTCAGTGTTGTTTTGTTGCTTCTGTGCACATCAAATTGCTTTGCTTTTTGAGCTTCACTGTTCCCTCCATTGCTATGCTTGTCTGCCTCCTTTTCTCATCCCTGACCTATAGAAGTCAACTAAAGAATGGCACTTCTAATTAAAACATGCACTGGAATCCTTAGAGTAGTGAGGTTGAGAAGGAAGGAGTGCTTGGCTGTTGACAGGTGTGTGTTTCACATCTTTTTTCCTCCCTTTGGAAGCTTCCTGAAAATAAGAGTTGCTTACTGCTTCTAGAATCTTTCTACAGAAATTGAAGAAAATCAATTTAGGATTGAACATGAACTAGCTCAAATGAGTCTTGATGAAGAAAAGATCGTATGATGGAATGATTATCATAGTCTCTTGCTTAAAAAAAAGACATGTTGCCTTACTGAAGATGATAAAGCACTATGATATTCTGTGAGAAAAGTTAGTACCATAGATGGTGCTTGACAGAAATGTGCAAAACATCATAGCTGGTCCCTCTGCAGTGCTGAAGTTTGGATGTTATGTAGATTCTGTCATTTGCCTTTTAATATTTGTGAATGATTATAATGTAAATGAAACAGAACTGTGTCTACATTTGTCTTTTATCAGTGTTTGTTTACTTTGGATGTGTTAGAAAAGAAGGAGATGGGAATTAAAATACTGAATGGTGGTGTCTCAAAATTGTAATTACTTTCTGATAGCATGTGTCTTCCCATAGCTCTAAAGCTGCATACAGGGACTGGTTTTCTGTGCTGTATATATGCAGAGGAGTAGAGGAGTGTCATTTTGTTATTTAGTATTCTGAGAAAAACATCTGTGGCACAGTGCCTGTGAAAATGATGATTATCAACCATAAGCAGATACGACAATTCACTTCAGAAATTATTTTATTGATCTGTGGAACATTGCATTTACTTTCCAAAATAAACAAAATTGTTTGCTTCTGGTAAATGGTGAAAAACACTTCAGCTTCTTTTTGAACAGGAAGGGCAAGCTCCAGGGAGAATGAGTCATGAAAACATTAGTATAGTTCGAACTTACTGTTCTGCAATTTCATTATTTTAGTTGTTAGGATTTTTGATATCCAAATGGAAGCATAATTATACTGCTTTTTTATCTTGAGGATGGACAGTCTACTAAAATAAAAATCTTAACCCAAATCTGTGTTAGCTAAGCATACTTTAGCTAGCTTTAGGTCATAAACCCCATATGAATGCAAGTTACAAATTAATCTTTTAGTAGCTTCTTTATTATTCTTTTATTGGTTTCATTTTATTAGCAGGCAAAATGTTGGTGCAATGCTAAAGTGTAGCCTCAGGAAAGAAAATTTGCCGTCCTTTTGGGATGCTTCAGCCTGTGGATTTCTCGACTCATTATTGGCACTATGCATTACTAGTTGTTGAAGAGCTTATGTCTTCCTTTCATCAGACTTCTCGCTATCTTTTTATTTATTTAGTTGTGAGCCAGAAAGCAGCGAGACCAAAGAAAATTATATATGATAATAATTAGAGGGGCAGATCAGTCATACGAGCAGTGCTTGGGGGAAGAGCGGGGCATTAGGCATAAAGACCCATCAGTTACTGTCATTGCTTTGATTTCCTGTGAGAGTGACTTCAGTGACTGTTGTAGTATGATGTATAATTAGATTACTTTTAGCAGTGGAAAACATGACATAGGTTTTGAAATTTTAACAAAAATGGAAAATTCTGTTTTTTGCACAGCTGTGTGTCAATGTGAAATGGATGCTTGTTATTCCCAGTGTTTAATCTCAAGAAATTCTGCAAAAGAGGAGTCAACTATCTGGCTGCAACATAGGTGTTGACAATGTGCTGTAAAATTCGAAAGTGCCTGAGGGGCTGAATGTGCAGTTCCTGGAGTTCTTTTCTGACAGTGACAGGAAGAAGCTGTCAGAAGGAATTGGATGCTTCCCCCATTTCCTTGGATGCAGCAGGCACAGTGCTCTGCTGCTGTTCTCTGTGGCAGTGGAGGAGTGGAGTCCAACTTGAAAAGGTTTTGAGTGGTTATAAAAACTGCCTCCTGCAGACATTCATGCTCATACTGACTGTGACTGATTTTGCAAGTTTTAAGTTGCAAATTTTTATGTTTGTTGTGGGGCCTTGCCTAGAGATGGCTTCATGGGTCGCCAGAGGTTCTGGTGCTAAGCTTTTTTAAGGTTTGTACATTACGGATGCCCTCTAAAGAATAATACTAGATTTAGGTGCTGGAGTATTTGTGTTGTGGGCTGGTGGAATTTTCTGGCACATTGTTTGGAAACATTGGGTCACTATAGATAGATGAAGGGTATAAAGGGACAGAAAACGAAGAGGTGAGGAGAACTTGCTTATAGACCTGTAGAAGCTGATCATGGACCAATGTTACTTGGCTCTGATATTGGCACAGACTATGTATGTGCAGATTCCAGATTGCCAGTCTCCCTGACTGGATGAGCTGCATGGGATTGGTAACTATTCTGTGCTACAAGGAGAAGCAGAGGACTCTTGGAGACTCGCTGGCAGAGGTGATATCTCCCTGGAGATCACATAGCTCCATGCCTCGCCCCACAACAGAGCTGAGTGTCAGGCACACCAGGTGGTGGATTATGGGCAGCCCTTGCCAGGCTGTGTACTTGTGTTTGTAAAGATTAGAGTTTACCTAGTGTCCCTATAGCAGGACAGCCTTCTTGAGCACCACCCACTGCTGAAACTAGAGATGGGCTGTTGTTTCTGATTTTTCTCTCCTGATCCTGCTGCCTTAAGTTTTAACTTACATGTTTTTCAAATCCTGTACTGCCTAGTCTGTAACTCTGAAGTTTCTTATACCCTGTTAACTTCTGTTCTCTCATGCTAGCTAGACATAACAAGCCTCTCTAAGTTTGTGGTCCAAGGACACCCAAATTGTGCTAGGCCCAAAATGTGTAAACCAAAATCTTAGAAAGGGGGGTAAACTTGGGGAAAATTACATCATTAACTGAAGTTTTAATTGGAGAATTAACCCTAATATGCAAATGAACCAAACTTTAAAAAGTATGAAGAACTTGTGACTTGGGATCTATCTTGGGAGTAGCCTTTGGCCTGCCCAGGGTCTACCTTTGAAGGCCCTTCGAATAAATACCTACCTTTATTCCCTTATTCCTGTCTAGTCTTTATTTTTTAGGTGACCACCTCAGGCATCACTCCACTGATCCCCAAACTCCATGCCCTAAATGACTGTTCACCAGAAGTTGCTGTAAGCTGCCACATACCTTGGCAAAACTTAGGAAAAGCCGTCTTAAATGCACTGTGGTCCTAGAGTCTCTTCTGTCTCTAGTCACAGTTTAGGAGTGTAGGTGATGTAGCCCTGTGAGTTCTGATATGAACAAGAGCAAATGTTGCAAGGGAAAAAGTGCTAATCTGGATTAAGATACTTAAATGATGGACATACCTGTTTCTTCGTTACTTACAGAGCCAGTTAAAAAAAATGGCAGCTAGCTAGCAGCTTTTGTAGTAATAGTTCACTGTCAAATTTATGACTCAAGTGTAAATGGGGTTTGGTGAAAGGCATATCGTATTAGTTGATGTGGGAGAAAGTGTGGGGCAGGAGCTGCAGTCAGTGGCTGGCTGCTGTGATCCATGGGTCAGCTGCAGATGGTTCGCTGCAGTTAGAAACCCTATCTTGAGGAAAAATAACATTGTATTACCAAATAATACAAATAGTGTAGATACTAACTTTAGAATGTACATGCATTTCAATTTATGAACATATTTTTCAAAAGTGTGCAGGTTAAATGAGATTATTTTTGCAGGTGTTTTTTTTTTTTGAAAGCTGACTTGTTCCTAGAATATCTTCCTGATTGTGTATTTAACCAGAACCAGTGCATGGATTTTTCCATAAATGTTTTGTACTACTTTTGTTATGTGCAGATCTATAGCTCTCCCTCAAGAAAATCAAAACATAGTAAGACTCTGCCTCTCACAGAATTTTGTTTTCTTTTAAGTGAAACTAATGGGCAAACTCACTGTTTGACTTTGCTGCTGTTCATCTGAATTTTAGGATCTGTTTAGGTATATGAAAGTAGCAGCTGCGTATTTTTACTGTTGTGATAGTATGATACTTAAGTGTCAGTGATTCTCAAAGGATTTCATTCTAAACCAAAAATAACTCTTATTAACCTGAAAGATAAGTTGATTTTACAATTAAAAAATTGTCTTGTTTTCCCTCTACACCCTAAATTTAGTTTAGAAGTATTCTGATGCTAGTCAGTTTGAAAAACAAACATTAATCAAGTATTCTGCTCTCATTTACTAGGAATACCCTTTTTCTGTGGAACATGTGTTTAAACAAGGAAATTCAGTTTCCCTCATCCCCTTCTTTGTCCCAAATACCTTTTCCTCTGGCTCTTAGTTTAATTGCAGTTAGTCTAAGCCATGCCTTCAAATGGGAGATAAATTATAAACCTGGCAACCTTCTGTGCCCTTCTGACAAATTACACCTCGTGCTGCTTTTTGCCTCAGAGTAAAATCCAGTTTTAATGCAATTGTGATTTATCAGCCAGGGTGGATAATTTTTGAACAGATGCTTATTATTGTAATCTTATTGGCCATGGTAGCAAAGAATATATTAATTTCAGAAACATCAGTCAGACCATCATTCTTGGAAGCATTTGTAAATGTTAAGTCTAGACCAATGGAATAATAATTATTTCTATGAGATTAGCAGCTTTTTGCACACTGGCAGTGTGATAATCCATTTTTTAAACTTTCAAAAATCAAAAGTCTAGTTTTGTGTGGTGGTGGCAGAGGGATTGTGTTACTTCTTTCCCTCCTTCTCCTTGGCAGTGCCAGATAATNTAATTGTTCAGGGTTTGTCGGTGAGGTGAAAAAGTGTATTACCCATGGAGCTGTGTATTTACTTCCCTGCCTTAAAGTGCTGCTTAATGTTACTCTCTGAATTGGTTTGTGTTTCATGAGCCAAAAGTTACTCTGTTTCAGTTTTAACCTTACAGATGCCATCAACAGTTCAAATGGAAGGGAAAAGTTTTTTATATTGCACTTTTATATATGATGTCCCATGGTGCTCTGGTGCCCATCTGAGCTTGACTGAGAATTAGTGTCCTATATACCTCCAAGATAATTTGTGTTGGAGGTCTGCAGAGAACAAACTGAGATAGCAATACTGACAGACGGTTAGATTAAAACAGAAGACATTCTTCAATGTCCCAACTGATTTTATAGGTTGTATGTTAAAAGTATTCATACTGCAGACACTGTTAGAGATTTATTTCTGGCCTTTATTGTATATTGGGTTTATCACAAGCTTACTCCAAAATGTATTGATTTCTTTAAGCCATGTTTCGTTTTATATGTTAATGTTTAATTGATGTGTGGCTTGGCCTTGCCAAAATTGCACCTCCTTTGATGTTGAAAACAATACTACACTGTTTCAGAAGTTCATCGAATGAAAGCGTTAAGATTTTTTTCTTCCTTTCAGTTCACAGCAGTTTGGTGAATTGTAGGTCAATGGTTTCATAAAAAATATTTCTGTTGGCATTGTTGTTACTCTGTCTGCAAAATCCTTCCTAAGCTTTCCTAAAAAGTAGGATTGTAAGAATTAAGCAGCATGTTATTATGTAAGAATTCGTGAAGATTTTTGCAAAGGCCAGTTTCAGGCAAGCCAAGAAACAAAGGCAATAGCTGTAATGTTTCCAAGAACATCTCTGCTGGGCGATGCATATGGCTCAGAAGGAATAAATCAGTTACACCTCCAGATTTAGGTTTATGAGGAAAGTAGAACAATACAAATGTGTAGCATGAATTGTAAATTATTACTTGTGCAAAGGTTGCTAATGTCACAATCCTGTTGCTTGTTCTAGAGCA
>WEIT01001502.1:0-79135 GCA_013389985.1 Dryoscopus gambensis
GGGGTGACAGCGGAGGAGAGAGCGGGTGCGGGTGTTGGGGCGTACGGAGGGCGTGCAGGTGTGTCTGTGCCTCACACACGGCTTGGGTAAGTCCGTGGCTGTCGTAGCCACGGGATTGCCCAGCTTTTTCCAAGGGAAGGTGATCCCAAGAACCGGGAGGCGTTTGGACCATCCCAGGTGCTCGGGGGGATCCTCACCCACAGCAGGCGGTCCCTGGAGGAGGCAGGTGTGTGAACAGGCAGCTCGGTGCACAGTGTGGCTGAAATTGTTTAATGTCCCAGTAACAAAAGTCTTCAGCTTCGTACTCTCAGGTGATTGAGTAGTCAGAGGCACGGATCTTGTCCAAAGGATATTTCTTTTTGAACTGATCTAAACTGGAGAAGCTCTGACTGTCACCTGAATAATCAAGGTGACCTGCTTATTGAGAGTTAGTTTTTGGATATTCCCTCCCGATGTGTGAAGGTGCTCAGTGGTTCCTCTGAACAAAACAGATTATGAGTGCCAAAGTAAGCCTTGAAAACATTTAGGGACTGATATTGTTAACTTGCTTTCTCTTAGATTTTAGGAAGTTCCCCTGCTTTAATTGTCGAGTTCTAAGATGTTTCACATTACTCTGGTTATGTTCAAATTACATACCATGGCAGCCAACTATTTAAGAATTTGACAGTAAGTGTTACTGGATACCTGACCTCTAAGTAAGCTGAGAGCATGATTAAAATCTCTTTCTTGAGAAAATGTGGTGAGCAGAGCTGATTTTTTTCATCCAGAACTTGGGGCTTGCACATGAAGAATGTGGAGACGCCAGCTATGGAGTGGTTGTGCAGAAGTACTTCTTTTCATCAGTGATTATATAGGACTGGGGTTTTTTTTAAATGTTTCTATCAGCATTCATGACAAGTGACTGATCTGAGCTGTGCTGCTGTTACAGCAAAGATGGGAAAACCAGGAGCCGTGAGAGAGAGGATGGAAGTGGCACAGGGAAGAGGAGGCAATGTCACTTCTTAGCTGAAGATTGCTTTATTTTACAAACAGTGGCAGGACCTGCAGCTCTATTTTCATTCATGCATTGAAAAGTAGTGCAGCACATCTGCTTTCGAAGAGATAACTTTGTAGATCGTTGGGCAGGTGTGTCAGCATGGCAAGCCTGGCATATAAGCCATCTACAGAAGTCCTTTCCAATACGAACCTGCATTAAAAATACTAAATTTCCTAACAGACAACTGTGCAGATGTTTGGCTCTGCTTATGACATCCACCAAACAACAGATGACAGCAAACAGCCTCTGAAACGTTCAAAATTCTGTTTAGCTGAAGAAAATTAATGACTGTTTTTCTTCTGAGCTTACACACATCCTGTTCATATTGGTGCAAGGCACCTGTGGTGGTAAAAGGAATGGAAAAAATGCAGATTTTGTATGCATAGTTCAAAAAAAAAAAGAAGAGAGGTGGGTGGACGGCCGTTGTCATGGTCAGGAGAGGAGGGGAAGGAAATTTAGTCCAAAAAGTGCCAAGTGGAATTGCACTGAGTGCTGTGATAGGCAAATATAGCAAGAGGTATGGCTGTGAGCACAGAACTTTGACCTTACAGTGTCAGTGGGGCAAGAACTGGAGCAGGGTTTGTATGTTTATGTAGCTGATAAGATTTCCATTAATTATCACTGTCGAGCATGGAAAGCACTCAAGGATTTTGGGTGCAAAGCATTGTGCTTTCCTTAAAGACCTCCAGAAAAGAACTTGTACTGTTGTCCCAGGTTGCAAAGTCTCCAGAACTATCGGTGCAGAAGGAAATGAGGCATGAAATAGTACATTTGAAAATTATCAGAAATATTATTTCACCTTTACAGAAGCATAGGCTGATCCAGAGGAACAAGAGCTTCTAGACCTTTTGAGTGGCTGTCTTTTGAAATGTCTGCACAAGTAATTGTTCAGCCAGCTCCCTTCCCCCTTCAGCTCTGTCCCAAGCCCTGGAATCAGAGTAACTAGAACCAAATTCCTTGAGTGCATGAGAAACCAAATACAATGGGGATTGAACTTATAAATGTATTAATCTGGTGCAAGACTTGAAAGGAAAACTAATGCTAAAGGAACTGTACGTGCTGCAAGAGCTCTTTAACCTCTTCTGTCAAGGCTCAGGCAGAATGAACAAAAGATTGCTTTATTTTACTCCTCTTTCACCTTTCAGCGCATTACGGTGCCGGATTCTTGTGTCATTTAAAGAATAATTCCTCTGATGCAGAAGGTCTTGAATGTGGTTCCTAAACAGAAGTCTGTGAACTTTCTCCACTTCCCCTGCAGGGTGGCAGCAGCTCTGGTTGCACCATGGCCGAGCCAAAGTCCGTGTGTGTTTCGGTGGACGAGGTGGTCTCCAACGGCACAGACACCCAGGACATTCGACTCGTGAATGGACACTTAAAAAAAGTGGACAATGCTCTGACAGAAGCTCACAGGTTCTCCTACCTGCCTCGCAGGCCAGCTGTGAACATTGAGTTCAAAGAACTGTCCTACTCTATCCAGGAAGGGCCGTGGTGGAGAAAGAAAGGTGAGGAAAACAAGGTTTCATCCACAAGAAGCTGTAGATGCAGTCGTTCATACAACTGCTTATTTCTGCCTCCCAATTCTTAAGTATTTGATGTAAATATAGTATTGCTGTGCTGCCAAATATCTGTCCTGTGATCTTGCCTGTCTACAATTTATTGTTGAGGGTGGGTAGAGCATGCAGGAGTTTAAAGATGGGGGTGGGGGAAATGAGGAGGCTTTGTTTTTTACTCCTGCAATTGGCTGCTTTGTGAAATGGTTGTTTTTTTCAGTACTCTTTCAGAACAGCGAGTATCTCAGAATTTCAGAAGGCATTAGGCACCAGGAAAAAAACTGTTTTCTTTAAAGGCTGTGTTTGGAAAGAAATGCTGTGAGCTGCAGGTCTCTCTACAGCTTGGATGGGTCTCTCTAAGCTTATAATTTCTTTGATAAAATCGCTGGCTCCTTGCTGGGACTGAATCCTGAGGTTCAGTCAAGGACCAGGATGCTCTTTGGGTAGCTCCTCTGCTGATACACACTGCAAAGAATTCACAGCCTACAACACAGGGCGTACCAAAATGATGCAGATACTGGGCACTTCTCAAGGAAGAGAAGTGTTGGGAGTAAGAAGGGATTATTCAGATCTCTTTTTTATATGTTCTTGGCTGATTTCAGTTCTGAAAGGTGGCTCTGTCCTTTCTCCTCTGCTTGGCATCCATTCCTTTCATACCTTCATTTGCTTTGTGTAACCGAGTGTTTCCTAGAGAGTTTTTGGGGCTTTTTGGGTGTGTGTGACTAGTCCTCTCTGAAAGGAAAACTACATCGTGCAGTAAATTCCTGCCAGCAAAAAGAAGTATGCCCAAAAGATAATAGTGAAATCTTCAGGAGAATTTTGTGTGCTAAATGATGCAATTGCTCTTCCGTGAGGAATTCTCTCTCAGTAATATAAATTTGTATGGTTGTGTGGTTTAGATCTTTTAAGAGATAAGGCCCTGCCAGTGCAGCGCTCACCTGAGCCATACTTGATACCTGCACTGGCTCTGAAACTATAAATCCACTGGCTTATAGGTTCCACTTGAAATTGTTTCACCAAGTACTTGGCTGCCGTCTGTAAATTGTGTCATTATCACAACACCAAGGCTTCAATAGTCTAAAAATGTGTGGTATGAAAAGCACTGGAGCTGTTGCCATGAAAGTGCTACTGTATGTGGACAGGCTGTGCATACAATTATTCATTTGTTGAAAGATCTGCAGATTTCATGCTTTAATGGGTTTTTCAACATCAAAACTGAATGCAGACACACTGGCCTTCTTTTAATTATTTGCTAAAATTGCATGGAGCCACATTGTCCATAGGAGAACAACTTGGTTTGGCAGCGACTTCGGTACATTCAAAATTATTCTTTATCTTATCAGAACTGACACAAAACATTGAAGGCTTTTTGTCCTCCAAGAAATGGAGCCATGTCAAAATGTCTCATTTAAGATTTAAAAGCTTGAGATTTCTAACTGGATCTCTTTCTCACTGGCCAGAAGTGATTGAGGGGTTCTGTACCGAAAACCTCTGTTCACATTTACTGACATGCCTGGGTGACTTGGCTTGAACAGAACAATGTGCTGGCAAAATGTCCTGCTGCTGAAAATGACCAGTGGAGGGATTTAGCTCTGGGGTATGGCTATGACTGTGTCACCACATTTGGATTTGAAAGAGGAGATTGAACTTTTCTGGCTGGCTGTGTGCAGGGGTTCAGATCCTCCTCACCTGGTCCCGCACCTTGTGTCATTCCTGGGACCACCAAGGACAGCCTCAGAGTGGCTGAGCTGCTGTCTGGCAGCAGGGCTGGGCTCTCTACTGCTTGCCAAGGACCTAAAACAGACTTGGGAGGTCTGCACTCAGTGCCAAGTGAGTGTGAGCCAAAAAGTGCTCTCACAGCCAGGAAGGTGAATCACACTGTGTGACTGAGGCCATGGCCAGCTGGAGGCAAGTCGTTATCCTTCTCCTCATCAGCGAGAGCACAGCTGGAATATCCTGTCAGTTTTGGGTGCCTCACACCAACAGAGATACTGAGAAGCTGGAAAGGGTCTGATGAAGGGGTAAAAAATTGTTCAGGGGACCTGCAAAGAGCAGCTGAGGAGCCTGGGCTTGTTTGGTGTAGTGACGGGGAAGCTGGGGGATGGTGTCACTCCCCAGCTCCTGCCAGTGGTGCCAGATGATACCCAGCAAGAGCCCATGGCCACACATTGCAGGCTGGGTGGCTTAGGATGGACATCAGGAAATACATACCTGTCACCCAGGGACAGGGGGGCTTTCTCCATCACAGGAGAGTGTGGGAGATTTGGCTGAGCAGCTGATCTGATCTGGAGTTGGTGAATGTCTTGCTTTTGAGTAGAAGGCTGGGCCAGGTGACCTCTGAAGGTCTCTTCCTTCAGTGTTTCAGTGAGTTGCTGGTCAGATTGTAGAAACCAAACTTTCCTCACAGCCACATTCCCTCCTCCAGGGACTGGCTCAGTATATTGGTTTTAACAGAAAAGGTTTTCCATTAGAGAAATGAAAAACCGAACTGCCTAAATGGTCTCCAGTGAAGGCAGGAACCAAACAATTCCAATTCTTTGAATTGTTTTAGTGGTTCTGCAAGTAGAATTTTATTTTATGTGTAATTTGGGATACCTCTGTTCAAACCTGGTGGATTTGTAGCTGAGTTATTCTGAATGCCTTATACTGGTTTCTGCTCCAGTGGGAAACTGGGACTCTGCAGTGCCCAAGAAAAGGGCAATATTGTGCCTCCAAACACTGGTGGTTGTTGCAGTTCAGCACTCCTTGTGGATTCTCCGTGCTAAAAGTCTCTCTCATTGCTGTAATGTGAAATATTTGAATTCACTTTTTATGAGAAGAGTAGCAGAAAACATGCTGGGGAAAAAAAAAGAAAGGAGATGTCTCTCAGTTCACATTGTTCTTGGGTGCTGGTTGTGGTAAGAAGCGATAAGGGATGCTGTTTCAAAAATGTGCCTTTTAAATTAATGGTGTTTCTATTCTGAAATGGAGCTTGAAAAAGAAGATCTACTATTTCTACATCATTCCCTACGACTGTAATGAATTAGTTAAAACCTTTCAAGAGTGTTGGATCACAAAGGCAGAAGTATAGTTTCCTTGCAAGGATAATTTGTGCCAGCATGTTGGAGAGGAATTCAACTGAAGAGCAATTCCCTTCAGTAAAAATGGCATTGCAAAGTAATGCTAAGGTTAAGCTCTAAATTAGCAGAAGGAGGAATAATTAGTAGTGCTGCCATTGTGCTCTGTACTTAGCTTGATTGTTCAGACAATGCAACTCATGGTATGTCATGTCTTTTACTTTTCACTGAAAGCCCAAAGAAAGGTGAATTTGCATTGCTTGTCAACAACAAAGAAGCTAAATAAGCCATAGCAGACTTCAAATTGGAATTTTTCATTTATTTTTGTCTCAGCCTTAAACTGCTTACATAAACTATTAAATATCATTTTCTCTTTAAATATAAGGAGGGGCATTTTGATTTTAAGTTTTATATGATGAATGCAGCTCTCCTTATGAGGCTTTATCAAATTCATAGCAGAGATTGGTGTGACTCTGGAGCTGATTAATTCCTGGTTTAATCACCCCTGAGGTCAGTGGGATTAACAGGGAAGTATTATGGCAGGTCAGTCCTTGATCAAAGCAGCTGTATCTGACCCGTTCCATTCAGTAGGAGTTGTTGCCAATATGGGACAATATTGGAAGAGGTTAAAGAGATAAAAGTTTTGGAAGGTCTCTGACTTTGGCATTTTCTGCATAAAGCTTTTTGGGGAACTGATCAACAGGTAGAAACAACTGTTCCTTCAGTTTTGATGTAACGAGATTTTTGAGTGATTTATGAGGTTAAGGATCTTCCAGAATGAAAACGTGTCTCAGTCTTTGAACACAGGCTGTGTTCAAGCATGTTCTAGGGGTTTTCCGTGGGTCAGTGAGGTTGAAGATTTCAGAAAGCCCCAGGACTCCTGGAGGAACTGTTGCGAGGTTAAGATGGACTGGCAAAACTGGAGAAAAGGGAACTTCAGCACACATAGAAATAATAGGGCTGCTTAATCCTGGGGTACTTCTCCTTTCTTTTAGGATGAGGGACCCAGTTAAGCTTGGAGGGGAAGAGAAAGAGGAGAGTCCTTTGTTAGATCCAGTGTGGACCCTTAAATGTGAAAAGCAAGATCTGCAGAGCTTTGGAACAAAACGTGGCCAAAGTTTCACTGCCTTGTCACAAAGCCATTTATCTAAGGTTTGAGAAGGAGATGAAAGTGGGTCTTATCTTGGCTTCTGAGCTGTGTGTTTAAACTGCAGTTTGAAATGTAAATTGCAGAAACACAGAGATTGGTTTTACCAGTTTATAGAAAAATCATAGATGTGTAGGTTTTTGTACTAGGGCTGCCTGAAAACTGTTTGCAAGAGGATTTGGTAGAAAAGTCAGTGCCTCGGGATTCTGCCATTTTTGTTAAAAGCACCATGAAATAATCTGAATTGTGGTTTGGGGATGAATTATGTATAGTCCCCTATACAAAGGGGGCATGAAAAGTGCTTTGGAGCTTTCTCTCTATGTCAAAGTCATTCAGCTTTACTTTAAAAGGATATATACATTCTATATATCCATGAAAGGACATTTGTTCTATTGTTTCTAGGTGGTTTTGCTGTAGTATAGGATGGAAATAGGAATATTCTACCTATATAATTGAGTGCATCCAGGAAGAAAGTAGTAATAAATTTGCTTTCAAAACACCACAACAACTCGGGGATTGCTTTTTTTTTTCCTTTCCTCTCACACTTCTCAGTATTCATGGTTAATTAGGCAACATTTTAGTTGGAAATTTCTCCGTTGTTATTTTTGGGCCTGTAATGAGTCACTTGTGCCGCGTTCGAGTGCGAGTTCTGGTAGGATTTGGTCTCTAGTAACCTCTGAGGGAACGGGCTCCCGCAGAACGCAGCCGGGGGTTTTGGTGGAGCGCCTTAGGGGCAGCACAGAAGTTCGTGCTCAGCAGAAAACGCGGTATTTCTTGTTATTCTGGGTTTGTTCTAATGGCACAGACCCCGTGGAAGCAAACCGGAGAGGTGCTGTCTCTGCTGTCAAGGTTGTTCCGCAGCTTTGAGTGGCAGCGGAGAGCAGTGAAGGACCGGGTTTCTGTTGGATGGCTCCGAGGTGTCCGGTGGGGAACGCGGAGTCTTTGGCAGGTTGTTTGGTATTCGTGAAAGGCGAAAAGTGGCCGTCACAGCCCGAGATAGTGTCCTGAGAACAGCGCGATCCCTGCCTTTCAGCTCCGAGGGCTGTATATTATGTTAATACCGTTCTCTGCGTAAGATGGGAACTTCAGCCGCTGTCAAACCATCAGCAGAGATTTAAACAGGCTGGGCTTTGCTGATTTGCTTCGGTGCCGTCTTAGGAATTAGTCCTGGTACACACACTTGGACAGACCCGTTTCTTTTTATCTAGCGGGGCGCTTTTTCTTCTCCCCCCNNNCCCCCCCCCCCCTTTTTTTTTTTGCAGCATCCTTTCTGTGACTTCACTTAACATCCCTCCCCCCCATCCCCTCCGGAGACATCCAAATGAACCAGAGGAGGGGAGTGGGGGCTGGGAGGGGAGGATTTGGCCTGAATGATGCGCTAATCCGCGCTGGGGGGGTCGGAAGCAGGCGGGGCAGGTGCAGGTGCAGTGCGGCGGAGGTGCCGCACGCCTGCCCGGGCGCGCCCGGCGCGGTTACTNNNNCCCCCCCCTCGCCTCTCTCTGACAGATGGGTTGTATTGTTCTCGACCATTTTTTTTGCCTGCTTTGTCTGAGAGCATGTTTTCATCTCGGAGAGAGGGATGTGTGCAAATTAAGATCCATATGTTAGGAAGAATAAACAAGTTAGGCCGGTTGCAACCAACTGCGATACTGGTAAAAGGCTCGTTTTAGGCAAATGTTGTGTACGTTCATTGGCAGTGGATTAAAATGTTGGCAGAATTAATAAAAATGAGGCATGATTATTTAGCAGAGGGCTTCTAAGCACATGTTTTAACCTTGATAAAATCCGTGCAGTTTTTCTTTCAACACTTAGGCTGTGTCAAGATGTTAAAAATATACTGAGTAGTCACTGTTTCTGGAATAGTTCGCAGTGTTTTATTAAGTGATAAATAACTCTTCCCGGTGTCCTCTTGCATGTGTTCCATAAAACAAAGGTTATTGGGAACAAGTCTTGGTCAGCCGCTTTGTCTGATCCTTCTACTGTTTCCCAGCTGAGTAGGACCTTACTTCAGCATTGCTTGTTTTCCTTCAAGCAGATCCTATTGTTATTGTGGGTTTGTTTTTTGGGGGGGTTGATTTTTTTTTCTGTTGTTTGTTTGGGGTTTGTTTTGAACCTGGAACTTTTTTAGAAATGTGCCTTGAGTCTGACTCAACGAATTTTGGTCACTGAGTCTTTATGTGAGCAGAACATCATCTTCTTCTTTCTCTTGGCTGTATTGTTTATTAAACCTAAACATTACAATGACCTCACTATTTTTCATTCTAGCTAATGTTTTGATACAATAAATTTTATTAACTGCTGCTGTGAAAACTTGTGACTGAGGAAGGAGGTTTTAGAGAGATACCAGTTAGAACAGTTTCGAATTTATATGCCAGGAAGTGGTCACAGTGAGTTGCTGGGAGTCTGAGCTCTGGTCTTTGCTGTTTCCGTCTCTCAGAAAACATGTTGGGGGCTGGCTGTAACTCACCCTGACACCCTCCACTAGACGTTTCTGTATGCTGAGAGGGATTTGATGAAATGATTTATCCTCTGCACATACGTGGTCATGTCCTGCTCGAGGTGTTGAGGAGGTAGGGACAACATGCACCATCATCTGGGTGTACTTCTGTCACATTTCAAAGTAGGCTTTGGTTTCCGTAGTCTGAAGATGTGTCTGAAGGCTGAGAGAAGATGAAGCAAGAGTAATTTTGCAATTGGAGGCTTCAGACATCACATGGTTTGTCAGGGTTTTCCACAACCTCAGTAAAAGGAAAGAGAAACCACAAGAACAGCCAAAAGTAGAAGCTAGCTCGAGTAAAAGTGCTGTTAAAGTTCATTTTTTGTTGTGTACTTACGTGCCACTTTGGAAGGTGCCTTCTGGAAGTCCATGGGGTCTGATCTTACCAGCTCACTAGGGCAGATTTTTGTTCTCAGGGGTTTTAGTATCTCAGAGTTCGGCTTTGTATTCTCTGAGAAATTATTTGCTTCACACTTCCCTGTAGCATTGTTCTTGCAGGTAAACTGGGGAGGCAGTCAGAACATGATACTACTCAGAATGTGGCAGGCCCTGCCTCAATTGCTTTATAATTCGCTTCTGCACTGCTGTATAATTTACATCTGCGCCCTCTAAACTGGTGGATGCCTTTGTCTTCTGTTGGAAAACAGTGTTCGGTCTTATTATTAAAACTAACATGTCAAGACTTACAAGGAACAACATGCAAGGAGAACCCCAGCAAAATTTACATGGTAGGTTAGCACGTGGGAATTAACTGATTTGAATTTAAAATTAAAGCGTTGCAAACTGAAAGGTGGGTGTTCGTTCTCAAAATGAATGTCCTTGAAGCAAAACCTAAATGCAGGAGCCATACTTTACCCCTAGAACCTCTGTGACTTGCAGAAAGATATGTGTCTTACATAAGACTTGAGTTTTTTGTCAGAAATAAATTGGGAGTTTGGGTCATCATGCCCAGAGTCCCTTCCTTTGCAGCAGGCACCTGAGAGAACTGGCCACCTACCGTCTTGTGGGATTATTTTATTTAGGAACTTCAATAAAGGACCCCATTGAAACATGACATCCATGTCAGATGACAAAACGCCCCTCTTTTTTTTAGATATTACTTCCAAAAGACATCAGATGCATTTAATATTGCCAAATCTTTCATCAGAAACCTCTGCACAAGGTCTTCTATCGAAAGCCTTGGGACAGTAGGAGGCTGAGGTGTTGGTGATTCAGATTGCCTGCCCACTGTGCCAGCACAGAACCCAGAAGCCAGCAATTTTTGGTTAACACCACTGGTACAGAGGACAACAAATCCACCAGCCCTTACTTAGATTGTACCATGTGGAAATTTTAGTTTTCTACTGTGAAAATAATTTACAAGCAGAGCTTTAGCCCCTGGGATTGGCAGAGTGTTCCTTATCAAGCCCAGGACCAAGGTTTAACAGACATCTTCTTCTTGATATCAAAGTCTGTTAAGAAATGGAAAAACTGAGGGTCCTCAAATTGTCCAAATGGAGTCACTTTTTCACCAGCTTCATGAAAAGTATGCATCATACAATACATATGGAAGAATTACTGCCCTTTTCAACCAATTCTTTAAGTTGTTCATCCCCAAGCGTGATGGAAAAGGGTTACAGCCCAGACAGAGAAGGCCAAACACTTCTGGTTGTTTCCAGTAACTCTTTGAACCTTGGTAGCTTCCTACAAGTAACTGTAAGGAGGCCTGCTGAAATATCCCATTAAGGATTGTTTTGAAAGTGTCTCCCATGTGAGTTCTGTGCTTTAGTGCAGACGTTTGAGTTTTAATTTGGCCTTTGGACACTTTGTCTCTCAGAAAAGAAGATTTCAGAGTGAATATTTGATCAGAATGTGAGTTGTGGCGTAAAATGCAGCAGGGCTGGCCCTGTGTAAGTGTCTCTGGAACGAGGGCAAAACAATTCTGCCTGGGAAGTGGTGTGGCTGGGGACGTGTGCTGCAATATGGCTCGAGTCACAGCCCATGCTACTGCGTTCCCTTACTGGACCTTCTTGTCACTGCTGGGCTTCTATTCCCATTTACAGCTCATTTAGACTTCACTGATTTGCAGGGGGAAACAGATGCACTCTGAAGACTTAATTTTCTTCAGAAGGTACAGGGATAAAGCCATCCAGATTCTTACCAGGCAGAACTACGTGGAATTACATAATAGCTGAAGAGATAACCACATGTTTGTTCGAGTTTTTTGTTATGTATCTGTTCCAAATAAAAATAAGTGGCAAGAGACCTTGGCTTTACCAGCTAATTTACCATCTGCCTCTCATCTAGTATGTACAGCCTGCATCTTTTGTGTAAGAATCATATTTCTTCCGGCTTCGCATGTTTAGGGTAATGACAAATGTTGTTTATAATTGCAGCGCATCTGCTGCAAAAGAGAGGAGAAGATAGAATATGCAGTGCTCAGGTTCCTGGGTAAATGAGAATGGACCTGTGCTCTGTCTCTTGCTGAGTTTTAGAGGGTAGTTTTATGCCAGACAGAAGAGAGAAGTTTCAAATGAAGTGGTGCACCTGGTTGATACGAAATTTAAACAAAAAAACACCCCACAAACTGAAGCTTTTAATATAATATGAAATTTAAAGGAAAAAAACCCCACAACATGAAGCTTTTAATACTCTTGTTAAGCAATGGCATTAAATTCTGCCCTGTTGCATCTGTTTTGTGCTTTTGAAGCAGTCAAGTAGATGAGGTTGTGCCAGCAGAGCATGGCCACTGTAATTTTTTTTAGTCATGATGCAGTTATTACCTCAAGTGCTTTGAATATTAAGCACTCTAATAACACCAGCATGGCAGGGCTAGAATGGGTAAATGAGTACCCAATTAAAAGAAAGGGGATTGAAGCTAAATATTTGATATTAGGGGAACAGCATTTTCTTTTTCTTGGTCAAAAAGCCACAAACTGCAGCCAGCTTATTGCATATAAATATCAAGGCCTGAGTGCCTAAAATGCTATTTGAGGCTCATAAAGCTGAAGCCTGTGGGTGGCTGGCTGGGATGGAGTTCCTCTTCCTTCTCCCCTTGGAGAGGTGAAGGTCTTATGCTGTCACCAGAGAAATGTGAGTCAGAAAGGCAAGGACAGTGCAGAGGGGCACACCTGTGCACAGCTGGCAGTGAAAAGTTACTCCCCTGGGTTTTCATTTTGACCCTGAGTCTTGGAGAATTACTTGAAGAAGAATTGGCCCCAGAGGAACAAAGTGACAGTGCATAAATACAAAGATGACTGATGGGAGGCCTTTTGGAACACCAGCTGGGTCGGTCTGTTTTGTAACCAGAACTGCCGAGTTCTTCACAAGGAGTGTGCAAGAGTGTCCAGTGATAATGACAGTAAATGTCACACAGTTAGAGGTAGCTGGAGCTGGTGGGGCTTTGAGACATGAGGGGATTCCTCCCGCCCTGGTTTGTGACAGCCTTGGTTCTGTAATTCCAAGTCCAGTTAGTGGTGAGCCAGCTCTGTGGGACCAGCAGGAGGACCGAGGGCTTTTCCAGCACCCCCCTAAACGCAGATGGCACTTGGGCAAACCTGAGCAGCCCCAGGGTCTCACTGCCGCTCCTCCTCTCTGGCTGACTGTGGATTGCACACACACAAACACACAAAAGGTCTCTCCCTCAGTGGGTTTTGGACACTCTGTCCATCCAGTCAGGTCCTCAGACTCTGGTCTCCTTCAGCTGTTGGCGCCTGGACCTACAACCCCTCACATTTGCAACCTCTCGCTCCAGCAGTTTAAAACCTTCTGCTGCTCAGGCTGAGACCTTGCTGGTGTCTTCTGCACATGAACTCATGGTTCTGAGGGCATTCCCATGGAACAAAGCTGGGAACAGCATTCAGCAGGAGCTCAGGTCGGATTGCAGTGGTGAGGATCCCTGTCAGACAGATGTAGCTGCCCCCTTACATGCTTCTGGCCTGTTTAATCCCCATTTCCTTTTACTTTCTCAGGCCTGTTCCTCCTCAGTCCTTGAGCCATCCCTTTCCTTGCCTTTTTCAATCCCCCTGAATGCCCTGTGGTAGGTATTTCTCAGTCTGTAATTCCCATTGCCACCCCATGGCTGGTTTTGCACCATCCCAAACTTCTGTTCCCCCTGCATGACATGGTAAGGTACAGCATTCCAGGGAGAAAATTTCCCTGGTCTTTTCCTCCAGGAACAGTAGTCCTGTCCTTTTCATTTTAACTTCTTCAGAGTGGCCCGTTCAGGGAGGGGGCTGTGTCCTCTGAGCCTCAACTCAGTCTCTGTGCTCACTCTGACTGGCCTTTTATCACATAACTGAGCATAGACCAGTTTTAGACCTTCTTGGCTGATTTGATTTTTCTAAGCTTTGTTATTTAAAAATAAATGAAATATTATGGCTGGCAGTGTTGTTTGTTTAAGCCCATGGAAAGTTTCCCTGTGGTGTAAATCATCACTGAAGTGGAACCCACATTAGGCACATTTTTACCCTCTCATGTGAAAGTTTCAGGAAAGTTGTGAGTAACTGCAAATAGGGAATGGAGCTGCTGCCCTTGTGATTATAATAAATTAGGTTCTGCTGTCTTAAAGGCTGAGTTATGACAATATGTGTGAGCTGCTGTATCACAAACAGTCAGAGGAGCTTGACAGACATCCCTGAAGGAGGTTGACTATTTGATTTCTTGCCTGGGAGAGCAGTAATGTAAACCTGAAGGAGAAATTCATAACCTGAAGTACTCACACGTCCATGAACCCTGGGGTTACTGTAAGACTTGGCATTCATGGAGAATGATTGTCTTGTGCAGTAGTGTGACATCTGAGGACACCAAAAGAAAGATGAAACTTCAGAATATACGTGATAATACTTAACAGATTTACTCTTTAGTCTCCAAGCAGAGCCATGGGCATCGGTCTCCTGAATCCCATTTATTCTATTCACATTATAAAACCAACCAAACAAATAAAAATAAAGCAGGCTTTCCCATATAGGGCATGGCTGTGACGTTTTAGCACTCATCTTCTGATTCTTATTGACAGGCAGTAAAAATAAGTTCCTCCAGCAAAGTGAATTGGGACAAAAGGTGGCACACGTTTTACAGTAAATAAAAATAACTTCAAAGCCAACCTGCAATTCTTCTCAGATGTTCATACTATGCTGCTCTAAAAGTACAGGCCCACATGAACCTTGGAATCATTGCAATGACAAATTAGACAGAATTTAGCCAAGGACAGGTATCAGCATTCTGCCAGGGCTGTTGTCTTACAATAGAATATTTTGGACCAAATTAACGGAAATGAATAAAGTTTGATGAAGGAAGAGTATGGCTTAATACCCAGAAATAACTTTTTCACTTATTTGTATGTTTCAGTGCTAAAACTACATTCTAAAAAATACAGAAGCCATTGTAACTCATTTTAAATGTCAGTGTTGAATGTCACCAGTATGCAAGGCATGTTTATGTGGTGGGGGAATGTGTCAGCAGATACCATTCAATATAGGTGTGTCTGAAAGGATCGGAGGATCCCCTTTCAGAGTGCTAAGAGAAATGTATTATAATGTATGTGCATTGTCTTTTTATATATAAATACGTTCAATATATACACATTTAATATATCTATATAGATACCTGTAAATATGAGTGAGTATATATATACATGCACAGGCTATATATATATATATATATATATAGGTTATATATAGATATTTATAGGATATCTCTGTTTTTCATATTTAGATGTATGTATGCACATACACTCAGGTATATTTATTTATGTACAAAAACTGCCTGCATAGCACTGCAACAAGTACTTTGAAGATAACATTTTTATCGAGGTGTATATTCCTCCTCCTCCTTTGTAGTGACAAGATGATGTAATTATGGGAAAGCAGCAGCAGCCTGATTTTTTTTTTTAATGAAAAGCAAGAGAGTATCGGTTGCTTAGAAGTGGTTCAGGTCTGTTGCTACTGGATTAACAGCATAACAGGCTAAAATAGCAGGAAAAATGAGTGTAAAATGGAAGCTGTTTTATCTGAGTGCCAGTGGTGTAAAGAATGGCAGGAAGAAAAGGCAGCATTTTGCAGATGCTTTTCAAGAGGGACTTATTACATTACATAAGTTGAGTAATTTTCTGCTCCCAGTCATTCCTCTCGTAATGAGATTGTTTGTGCTTTGTTCTTGTTTCCTTTAGAAGTTGAAAGAATTGGTTGGAGCTCTCATGTGGAGCAGTGGTGGGTCCAATTCAGACCTGCTTGGGCAATTTTGCCTGTTTACAGCTGCTGACATCATTGTCTGAATTTCCTCATTAGCTGAGCATTTTTGCAGCTCACTTTCCTGCTGGGGGTAAAGGAGAGTATGTTTACGTGCCAGATAAATGTCTGCTACTTCTGTTTGTTTGAACAGTGGTTTGCTGGTGAAAACCGGGGGGAGTTGTGCATCTTGGAGTGCAGAAGGAAAATAGTGAGGTTTTATGCAGAATAATGTGCTTCAATTTGCAAGAGCCACTGAGAGAGCAGTGCAGAGAACAGGGATATGGTAGAGATGTTCTTCTGACTGATTTTTCTGGGGACTTGAAACATTTCCTTAACTGCACCAGGAAGGCAAATAACAGCGCTGCAGATGTGCAGCTGGAGGTCACTTCTCAGGAAGAGCTCTCTGCACATGGTGAGTGTCCACGTTCCCTTGTGGCTGCGTTTGCCTTCCCTGAGCACCTCTGATGTGGGAAAGGGAGTGGGCTAGGGAGGATATTGCCTGCTTGTGGTCAGCCTGGAGAGGATCCACACTGTGTACCCCTTACACACCTCAGGGCTGCGAGCAGGAGTGCTCCGTGGTCTTCATCACAGGGGTGAGGAGAGTGGGATAAAGGTGACAAGAGCTGCACTGGCGTTGTCTTTCTTGCTGGCCACCCTGGCACTCCCACACCTCGGGATTTGTGTGAATTGCCCAGTGTCTTTTAGAAGATGGTCCCACCTGTCCTCCCTCCTCCAGCTCCCCCATCCACAATAGCAGCCGTTCTGTGCAAGTGCTGACACTAAAACCACGGAGGAAGAAGTGGCTCCAAACGCTTCCAGAGTGTTTACAACTGTACACAAGGAAAGGAGATTGGGGATATAGTCAAGATTAACCTCTCCTTTTGTATTGCAGTATCATTATCTAATGAGATCAGAAGCAAAGCCCAGCAGCTTAGTCAGTATTAGAGCGTGGGCACCCATTTCAGGAGGAAGCCTTTGAGAAGAGCAATCTTGAGCCGTCCACCTACACCATTTTCTCTGCGGCTTTGCAGGATGGAAAAAGTGACAGATGTAAACCTCCCCAAAGGCAGTTGCACATTCTCCTTATGTGCATTGCCTGCAGACACCTCTGCCCCCCTGCACCACCGCCTCACGGGCGATCTCCGTGGGTGACCCCTGCCTGTGCTGTCCCTGGACTGCTGGGACAGAAACAACAGCTCTGTTGGAATTCACTGAGGAGAAGGTCTGGTTTCGAGTTATCCATCAGCTATTTCCACCAGACTGGGTCCCATTCATGGGGTTTATGTACTTTGGGACTCATGCCCTATTCTCTGCCCTTGCTTCTGCATCAGTTCTGAAAGTACTTTCTGGTTTAAGTTCAGCAAACACCCCTCTACAAGAGCATGCCTTGTGCAGTGTCCCCAGGCGTTATTCTAACGAAACAGATGGGGGGATTTTTGTGGGCAAAGCCAAATTTTAATTTTTATTATGTTTTGGATAAACCACTCTATGTGAAACTAACCCTGGTGTGACCTTCGCTTAAGACATATGAGGGTCTTAAGAGCAGTGTGGTGGGAACTGTAGCAAACCCTTCAGTATAAGGACAATTTATCAACAGCAAATAAATGGAGAGTGTAGGAGACAGGAATTGAGTAGGTAAGATCCTGTCCCTGCTCCAAGATCTTGAGCTTAATATTTGATGTCAGTAGACTTAAGAACGTGGGACCAGGGCATGTGGAGGCTGCTGTGCTAACAGTAATATCAGCTGTAAATGCACAGGAACTATATTACAGAAGTAGAAACTCATCCGTTGGGGGCAGATAGCAGAGCTTAAAAGCAGCGTGTTGGGTTTCACTCAGGTCGTCGTTGGAAGTGGAGCAGTGACTCAGTTTTAACACATACACACAGGAATTTAAAAACATGGCAATATTTTGCAAATGTTGTGATCTGGTAACAGAGCAATGTTCTGTACTTGTGCCGTTACCCAGATTGCTGCAGCCCCTGTCAGAATAAGGTAATCTCACCTGTTGGCACAAGGACAGAAAAAGACACAGGTGGTGCATTCATCACTTGCACATAATGATCAAAAGCATTTAGCCAGCGCTGAAACCAAAACCAACAATATTAGAGGTGCTTATTTTTCCATTTGCACACAGGCTACAGCTGTTATTACTGTGCCTTGTTCTGTCACATACACTTAGAAAAAATTGCTTCAAAACTCTGAACATGTGCATTGCCCATATGGCACTGAGCACACTGCCCTGGGAACTCTGTAGCCTGGCAGACCACAATTGCTTTATCACTGGGTGTAATTCATGTCACAATGAGATTTTAAATTATTTTAAGGTATTACTTATTTTTGTGGTATTTTTAAAAACATGGATTGCATGAGCTATTGTACCTAATAGGCAGTTAGGTACAAATTTTTCCTCAGGTGTCTCACAGCAGTGAGAAACAGGGCTGGACACATTCCTAGAATCATAGAATGGTTTGGGTTAGAAGGGAACTGAGAGATCATCTTGTTCCAAGCCCCTGCCATGGGCAGGGACACCTTCCACCGGATCAGGCTGCTCCAAACCCCATCCAGCCTGGCCTTGGACACTTCCAGGGATCCAGAGACAGCCACAGCTTCTCTGGGCATCCTGTGCCAGGGCCTCCCCACCTTCACAGGGAAGAATTTCTTTCTACTATCTATTTTAAATCTACTCTATTTTAATTTGAAGCCATTCCCCCTTGTCCTGTCACTCCATCCCTTGTAAATAGTCCCTCTCCATCTTTCTTATCAGCTCCCTTCAGGCACTGAAAGGCCACAATTAAGTCACACCAAAGGCTTCTCCTTTCCAGGCTGAATAATCCCAATTCTCCCAGCCTTTCCTCACAGCACAGGTGCTACTCCTTTGAATCCATGTAGGTTCCCACCGTGTAAGAGCATGCGTACAAATTAGACAGCAACCTAGGCTCCTTTTATTGACAAAAGATTTCATTGATGGTCAGTGGACTGTAAGTTACTACGAATTTCATCCAGAAGATGCCAGAACAGTGAATCTCCGCATTTCCAAGGGGGAATAGCTGTGGTGGGGTGGCCCTGGCCAGTGGCTGAGCATCCACACAGCCACTCCCTCAGTGTCTCCTCCACACCCCCAGCACAGGGGAGAGAAGAGCAAAAGCTGAAAACTTGTGGATGAAGATCAGGGCAGTTTAATTAGTGAAGCCAAGCTGCCTCTGTCCCCTCCCAGCTTCTGGCACACCCAGGGCTGCTCTAAAACAAGAAAACCTTGACTTTGTACAAGCCTTGCCCAGCAATAACCAAAACACAGCACGTTATCCATACTGCTCCAGAACTGCTCCATGGGGGCTGCTCTGCAGGAAATTCCCTCTGTCCCAGCCGGACCCAGCAGAACAGCTCTCATTAAATGTTTACATCAGAGATATGGGCAGCTGGTTAAAATAAACCCCATATTGAGATTCTGAGTTCCTGATACATCAGTGTTCTTCGTGGAAGGTTTCCATCTTCCACTCTTTTGAGTCCTGGAAGGTTTCCATCTTCCAGTCTTTTGAGTCCTGCAGTGTTGCCTTGTGTCTAGGTTGTCATGAATCCCTGCTTTTGATCCCAGAGCCTGTGGCAGCTTCTGAACCAGCACAAGCCTGTGCCACTGTATTGATTTTAGTGGTGCTGTGTTGTTTGGCAGGAGCTGAGTGGCGAGAGTGGCTGTGATTTTTAGGATCAAAGCATGTTTTGAGGTGACATGGATATTCTTCTAACTGTGTCTCTTCATTATTTCATTGAAAATGACAGTATTTGTGGGGAGAACTGTGCTAACACCCTGGACTCTTTATCTCCTCTTTATTTCCTGTGTATACTGGTGCATTAACAGGTAGCAAAGATAAATGACTTAAAGAAGTAATAAAGTATAGGTAGACCAGTGACATAAAGTTGTATAATAAGGGAATAAACCTCAAGTGGCAAGTCAGTTTAAATTTTCTGGTAATGCAACCAAACAACATTTTTTTGAAATGTCCTTTTCAGTTTAGTTGGTGGACAGGAAAAAATGGAAACATGTTGCCTTGACTTTGGGAGAAAAGATGTGTTTTGGAAGATGGTTTACAGAGACATCTAATTAGAAGGATATGAGAAGACCAACATTTTTTATGTGTGTCCCTCTTACTAATGATGTACATGAGTCTTCAGGCCATTAAAACAGCTCATTTCTTTTGATGGACTTCCAGTTTCTGGAGGAAGCAGCTGCTTTTACTACCAAATTTCTCCTGTCTAATTGGACCAGTTGAATCAGCCAGCTTAAATCAGTCCATAGCTTACCCTTTGCCTCTTCACTGAAGAGCTGAATAACCTAATTGTAAAGAAGGACAGAAAATGTCAAAAGAAGTTATAGAGTTGCTACTGGGAAATGAACCAATGCAGAGTAAAAAATACAAGGGAGAAGGCTGTTAACCCAGAGGGCCTCCTGACGAGCCTGTAACGAAAATCCCTCTGGAAATTTTCAATATCCTCTCTTTGTTGGAAAATGACAGTGCGTCAGAGTAGAAACATGTTGTTTCTTCACTATATTTTCTTCTGACTACATTTTCATGCAGGAGATTTGTTAGGTCGAGGGCTTTATAGTTAGGAGGAGGAAAAACCCAGCCGAGTGGGTGACCAGGGCTCTAGAAACTCTAAGAGACCCAAGCTGGACTTTTTGATCCAACTCAAAGACTTAAGCTTGGATCATCCTCACCTCAGTGAGTTCCACTGGCGTCTGGAGTGACTTGTTGCTGGTTTGCCAAGAACATAACCAAGCAAAAAAATCCACCTCCGAAACTCAAAGTTGAATTTTCTCTCAGAATAAAGCGGAAAACCTGTGGTGGAAGTCATGCTCTTGTGATATGAGTTACTGCATCCCACTTTTCTTCAATAATATTTCTGTAGATAATTCCAAAAAGACAGGATTTCCAAAATGATGAATGACTCTGATGCCTTATTTTAGTATGTCCTGAAAATGTGAATCAAAGTTCATCCTTTCTTTTTTTAAACTTCAAATCATTTGAATTTTTTTAGTCTGTGGAATCAAAATTAATCAAATGGATGATGTTTATACTACAATTAAAGTGTGTCTATCAATTTTTTTCCCTGTTTTGTGTGTGAAGAGTTTTTCTCTGAAAAACTCTTGATTTTTACGTGGGACATACTATTCATGAAAAGTTTAATTGCTTAGGATATGTGGTTAGCTGCAAGACTCCTGCTTTGCTCATGCTACTCTATAAGGTTCAACTAATCCATAACATAAAATGCAGGTCAGCTGGAGCTTTTAAAAACAGATAAAAATTTAGGTGTTTATGATAGTGCAGTGGATGTACGTCTCTGTGAGACTGCCAACTTCTCCAAATGCAAAAAAAAAGCAGAAATCAGAGTGCTGAAAGGTGCTCATTCTACCTCATTTCCATTCCAGAAGCAGCAATGCCCTATGCAGTGGCTTTTGTTTGTAAAATATTCAGCACTGACATGCTAAAGAAGATGATAATTACTTCAGTGGGGTTTAGAGGATTTTGTATTTAGTTTGCTGACAACAAAAAGTATTTTAATTTGGGCAACTTCATAAGTGTAAATATTCTAGAAGAGAGAGCTAAAAACACAGTTGTTCTAAGTAAAATGTGGAGATAACTGAGGGTTTATTTCTGCACACACTTCAGGTTTTCCGTTAATTCTGCATTCAGGACCATAGGTTGTATCTTTTCCTAGATTAGTGCTGAAATAAAGTAAATACATTATGCCTTGTTTCTATTTCATTAAAGTTTTACGAGTTTGGAGGAGAAGTGATCAGAATCAGCGTGGCCATTTCTGAAAATAGAAGTCTGGCAGGACACGTGCTCCAGCTGTCCATATGGCAGGGAGCAGGGATGTCCTGCTGCCGTCGGAGCTGCTTCAGCCCCAGCAGCTCTCCCAAACACGACTCCTGTTCCCTCTGACAGAGCTTTTCCAAGTTTGAGGGCCCATCAGGAAGTTTCTATCCATGTCTCCGCCCCTGGGTCTGTGTAGCAGGGTTAAATCCTCAGTGCATGAGCTTAAAATTTACTTTTTAAAGCACCTCTGGTATTTGCCCCCGAGTGTGTTTCAAAGGGTCCTCCTGGCTCCAAGCGTTCTTCACCTTCTTGTGGGAGAGAATGGGGCGGGAGCAGTGGGAATGTGAGGGGATGGAAGTGTGTCTTGCAGTTTGCAGTGCAGAACTGGTTTGAGAGGGTGGGCAGAGGCAGGGGAGGGACGTGCAGGAGTTGTCCAGAGGGTCGGATGGCCGAGATTGCCTGTTTGTCAGAGAAAGTTCCTGTCATCACTAGTCCAGCTGAGTAGGACTGATGTGAAGAAATGGAATTTTTTTGGAGTCAAATGTAACATTTTGAGTTTCCAAAGCTGACTAATGAACTGTGATTTTCTTTATTGACATCAGACACTCTGGCAGCTTTTAAATTGCAGTGGCCACGACTGGAAGCATTTTTCAAACTCCAAGAAATGTCTCTCCTCTTGTCTCTGAGGGCTGGGGACAAAGCGTTGTGAGCATGTGAACCATGGCAGAAGTCTGTTTTAGACAAAACTGTTTCTGATAGTCTGAGAAAAGGGGGTTTTTTCCAGTACAGTTTACAGGGGATATTTCATCACATTCATCACATTTAATCTGGAGTTTGTGAGGAAGATCACAGAAGGCTTTTCTTTATGCACCAAGCTCTTTGGACCAGATATTGCCATGAGGCCCAGTGTGGAGGAAAGAGATGCTAAATAACTTCTGCTGTAACTCTAGGAAAGCCCCAGGGCTCCCCTCTAACCCTCACACAGGCAGGTAGGAGGAACGAGCCAAAGTTTTACTTTTGCTTTTTTCCTTTCCCGCCTTCTTGCTCTGGGTGGATGGGAAGGCTGGGAGGAGGGAGGGAGAGATTCCCAGTAAAGGGGGACTCTGAACATCAGCACAGGAGAGCCAGAGCAGCGTTCTCAGAGGGAGGAAGGCTTTCTGTGTGCCTCGCTGCAGAGTGACCCAGCTGGATCCACGCTTGGTGGGGAAGGCAGATGGGGCAGTTCAGCTCAGAACAGCTGCTGGGATATTTCAGAATATCTCCTCCTTGAAGATTTTTTTTTTTCCCCAAAAGGAAGGGGCTGTTGGGAAGTGTTCTGGTTTTATTTGTTTGTAAGACTGTGAATAACACTTTTTGTACCTTGATGTATGAAGGTACTGCAATTACAAGAAATTGCTTTCTGGCTGATTGTCACACGTAAACAGCTTCCATCTCAGTGTATCAGGCTCGTGACTTCGGTTTGTCATTCGAGGGAATGTGTCAGCCTTTCATTTCAAACGGGGTTGGCTTTGCTTTTGTCAGGAAGGACCTTTCCTGCATGCTTAAGTAACAGAAATAAAGGCAATTTAAAAAAAAAAAGGCAGCAAAAGCAATTATCAAACAAAGATTGGGCTATGGATATTGCTTGGAAAAGACAATTCTACTAGATTCAGAAGAAAGATGAAGCTGTGCGTCATTCATACTTTTTTTTTTCCTCCTTTCATATTTCCTGAGGGTAGAAGATAAATTAGGGTAGCTATTTTCTGTGCAGGCAAAGTACAAGCTATGCCCCAGATCTCCAAAATGCTTCAACATGTAAATACTGCTTCTGGAGCCATCAGGTCCTGCTGCAAGTAGAGATTTATTTGCATTCATGTTTGGAGGTTACTTTCGTGCACTGACCTATTTAATTGTCGTTCTCTATCCCCGGCTGCAGGCATATGGCTCCATGTGCCTGTGGAGGGAAGAGGAGCAGCTTTAACTCTCTCAGGCAGAAACGTGCAGCAGAAAAAACAACAAGAACCGAATCTTAATGTGGATGTAGCATGATAATGGTAAAAATAATAACAATAATAAAAATCATAACAAGAGTAACAATAACAAGAATAAGAGTAATACCCCTGGACCCACATGTAATGGCAATCATCCTATAAACCCCAGCAGAACACTCCTAACTGTGCTGCAGGACCAAATAAAGGGAGACAGAAAAGGTGACTACAAGGAAACACAAGTTACTTAGATGCTTCTGCTCTGGTCATAACCATAAAAACCATGGAATTAAAAGGGGCTGGGACAAACCCATCCATCTCCCAGCATGGTGGGAAGGTGTAACCAGTAGTAGCAGGAGCAAGGAGATTTGTCACAATATTGGTGACGCTCTGTTCCTCTCTTCTGTTGGAGGAGCATGTCTCAGGAAAATCTGTGAATTCTGTGTCCACCTGCAAGCACTTCAGTTTCCTGTCCCTTCGATGTGTGGGCTCTCCAAACAAGGGGAGTGGGGTCGTGTAGTCTATTAAACCTTCAAACTCAAAATTAGGGGGTTGCAGAGCTTGCAAGCCTAACAGAGTGTCATATCTAATTAGTTATTCTGAGGAAGAGCAGCATTCAGATGCTAAAATAATGTGATGAGCAGCCAGGATAATAGAGAAAGAGCATGGTGCACATAACTCTGATTTCAGAGTTTCAAAGGAGTGGGATCTTCACTTAGTCAGGGCTTTTTTTGTTTGACTGCACAATGTGAACTGTCACATCCAGTGTCTTGCATAAGTTTAATATCTAGTCCAGGGATCTGAGAGAACAATGAAATTAAAGGAGTTTTCAGATTCTTTATAATCTATCTACAGCTTGGTTTAGGATTCTCCCTGTGCTAGAACTCGGTTTCTTGCCTGGTTTGCCATCTTCTCATCCTTCTCTTTTATTATCCAACATGACCTACAGTTACTGGGGATTTTGTGTCATAAATCTTGGCCTGGAGGCTCACAATCGCTCTTTAGGCTCCAATTTACTGTGTGTTTTTTTGACTTGCCTCAGAAGGAAGTTACTGTTCAGCACAAAGGAACTGCACTGGTGTCAAACGTTAGGCATTCATACAAACAAAATTCAAAACCTGCTTTAAAGTTGGTCCTCAAATGTTTAGCTTTTGATTAACATCTCATCTTCCTAAGCACATCTGGATTTTTCAGGCTCTTGAGGTGTTCTGGTTAAGTTTGAACCCAGTGCTACCATTACTGGGCTGTGTGCTGGAGCTCATGGATAGCTTCAAGAAAAAACATGTGAACTGTCCCCAGTTATCAGAGTGCAAAGTAAGTGCCAGGTATTAAAGACGGAGTAAAAACACAGCGTCTGATACCTTTGTACGTCCTGAACGTGGCCAGGCTGCTCTTCTTGATGAGTTCCCAGGGAGCATCTGAAGGTGTGGAGCTCCAATCCAGCCTGAAGATCAGGAATGTGCAGTTGCTGTGCTCAGATGCTGCAACTGTGCAAGCAAATGAGGGACCATGGTCAAACTGACATTTAAACCCACAAAAAGGATTTTAAAGTCAGCCGTAATTTCCTTGGCAGTGGATGGGATTTCTCACAGCATCGAGAGGCTGGGTGTCTCACCTAAGCTAATTGTCCTAAACTCGCACTGTAGTTAAGATAGAGGCTCTTCCAGAGGGTTATTTATCCCTTCCCAGAACAAGAACACAAAATTAGTAGAATTAATCACCAGTTGGGTGTGCTGGTTCCTATCCACTGATAATTTATGGGCCCTAGAAATGAATTTAGGTTAAGCATCGAACATTTAGATGTGTCAAATTAGGTAGATTGAGCACTCCAAGCCTGGCTGTGAGCGCGGGCTAAGCCCTGCATCTGAGTTACGACTAATCCACCCCATGACCACTAAGTGGGAAATCGGCTGTGGATCAAGAGCAATATGTTTAAGAAGGCCTGGCTATGGGCTATATTAAGAAATGCAGTTTAGTCCACTACGAAGAAAGAGCTTTGCTGCCCACAGGGGGATTTCTTTTCTTTTTTTCTGTAAAGCTTGAAAGACTTATTATTTTAGGTTGCGAGGAATGAATTCCTCATTTCTGAGCTGGAACGAGCTGTGAGGCAGAGGAACTTGATTTGGTTACTTCAAGCACTCACTTGGCTTTTCTGCCCTTTCTGTCCTGATGTTTTGGTGCCTGGCATGCTGTTTTATAGACATTTACATAACGAAGGTCGTTTCTCTGAGGCAAGGTACAAGAATACATTACAATTGCAAATTCCCTTAATTGTCCTAAAGCAGGGCTCGGAGCTTAGACAATGGAAAATCCTATTGTTCAGTGTCCCTGAGAGACTGTGTGAACAGAACAGAAATATGTGGATGTGTTGATTCTAAAACTAGAGTGAGAAAATGATTGGTAAAAAGGTTTATTCACTGGTGACACACAATGGATGGCAGAAGTCGTGAACCTGTGACGTATGAGTTCACATGTAGGTTTTACTTGGTAGGCTTAAACATGTTTATTATTTCTAGTGTGACTTTGCCCCTCCAGGCTTTATAGAGGTACAGTTCAAGCCAGTATAAAATTAGGAAGGTGCCTGTTATTAAAGTAATATATTTTTTCACTCTGTTTGTCAGGAAAGCTGTTTCTGTCCCCCAGGTTTTCTGGGAATTAAAAGATGCCTTTCTTTATTCCCAGCTACCTGTACCTGTAATTCACTTTAACTTAAGCTTGTTTGAACTCAGTGTGGAGCTTGGGAAAGAAACCTCCATTTAAATAATCGCCATCAAGAGAGTTTTTAAAATTCAAATTATTTAAATAAGCATCAACTGATCCAGATAATCCCTTTCAACTGAGAATTTACAAACTGAAATATCTACAAACCCTGTTGATAGCAGGGAAAGTGTTCTGTACTCAAGTAGTGGGTGGGGAACACAGTGCCCTGGTTGGTTAAAGCAGGATTAGAAATACATGACAAACATCTGCCATACTGAGATATCTCTGACTATATTCCAGTTTAGGGAAACACCCTGCCTTTGATCTAACTTTGATTTAGGTGAAAAGCCCGAAGTTACTTTGTCTTATCATGGGATAAGGCAGATTGGTGTAGTCCCTTCGAGTAAACACAAAGTTTTTTTTCTGTGAGAGTGGCTTCTTAGGAGTGAAAAAAGGGCTGAGATGCAGAAAGTGAGTAATAGATTGAGAAGAAGCAAGCAAGCAAATTTTTTTCTGGTGTATTTACACTTGGGTGTGTGGAAGAGGATGATGTAAAAATGATAAAGAAAAATGTTTCCTAGCTAATGTTTTATTACATCCCCAAGTGTAAATCTGGCCTTGAGCTGTTATCTCTGTGGGATTGTGTTTCTCATCTTGTGCCTCTCTGTAGAGTTTCTGCCAGTATTCCTCAGCTGTTCAGTTTTCTGATAGAAATCTAAAGAATCTACAAATGAAATGCCTGACAGGTCACATGAGGATGGTTCCAGTGTTTGGGTGGACTTCTGCAAGGTCTTTCTCTCAGCCAGAAGTCACTAACTCTCCCCTCAGTGTGATATCAGACCAAATTATCCTGGTTTTTCCTTACTTGTGCAGTCGTTGTCCAGTTCCTAATCCAGGGAATGGCCTTTGGCCATCGAGGTGTGACTCTGGTCAATCTCAGAGGCAGAAGCAAAGTCATTAATTTTCTAGGAGCATTTTTCCTTAATAGAAGGACTCCTTACTCCTGCCTCAAGGGGAAAGATGTAGATGTGACAGCTTGGTTCCACTTCCCCTTATTTCAGTTTTGTGCTGGAGAATTCCCTGGACTTCTGCATAAGTTTGGGGATTTTTTAATTGATACAAGAGGAGGCGAGATCAGGGCTGAGCCTATAAACTATAGAACAGGAAAATACAATGGGAATTCTTTAATGGGTCAGGTTACAGTGTCAAGAAATTGCACGCAGTTTCTTGTCAAGAAACAGTTTGACTGATAGCTCTGTAAGAGAACAAATTTGTGTATTGAAATTTAAACTGCTGTTTAAAAAGTATGTTTCTTGTTGAAAGCATTAAAGTAAGGCAGGGTAGCAATACAGAACTTGCCCAGAGATATCTTCTGTACTTCCAACTGGATATTTCTCAGCAGGAATACATCCTATCTTAAAGTAACGCCACAAAAAGATGCAGAAATGTAGTCCTTGTATAATTATTTAAATTTTAATAAAAGAATGCTTCGTTTCTGCCTGGCAGGGAGTGTGGAAGGAGCAGGTTATGATGTCTTTGGTTTTGATTTTTAAGTGCCAAATGCTGATTTCTTAGTGGCTCAGTTTCCAGTTGTTCAGAGCTTTGCCAAACTCGCTCTGTTTGAGGTGAAATTTCCTGTGTTACCTTTTACTTTAGTAAATGTTCTGAGAAACCTTTGAGCCGTTTCAGGCCTGTGGCACTTGCAGGGCGCCGGCAGCGATTTCCTGCCTCCAGAAGAGCTCGTGATGAAAGAGAAACAGTTCAAATACATCGGGAAGGGCAAATCCTGCTCTAATTGCAGCAAGCAGGGAAAGCCTGCTGTTCTCCCCTGGGCCCCGAGATGGGGTCTGGGTGCCTATTGATGGAGGCAGAAGTAGGTTACAACACCTAGAAACTTCCAGGAGTCTGTGAGACATTGCTCTGAGTAACAAATGAGTGTTACTGACGGTGAAATGCAAATGAATGAAGCATTTCAGTCAAAAACCTAGAGGTGGTATTTACCTGAGGAAATTCACTGTGAGGTAGGAGTGAGTTTTGGTTGTTTTTATTGGTGCTGATTCAGGCGCATCCTGAAGTGTGTGCTCCTACCCCGAGGATGAGGAGGGGATGGCTTGCTTCTTTCCAGATTAATCATCATTTCTGCAGGAATGGTGAAACTGGATCTCCCCATAAATGTCTGTAAAATCCATGAGGAATCAGATAAAACCATCAATAAGTTTTTCCCTTGCTGATTCCAGTAGTAAAAATTTTGTTGACTCGAGCAAGGAGAGCTCCCTTAAAATCTTCCTTAGAGGCACGAGGTCATCTCTGTCCACTCCTTGAAAAAGGGGCTGCTGTGGGGTCCGTGCTGCTGCCAGGCAGAGAGGGAATTCCACCTCTGGGATGGGGGCCTGGTCAGGCCAGGCAGGTGGTTCAGCTGTGAATCTGATCATGTTTGCTTTCCTGGGAAATCCTAACATGGGAAACAAAACACATTCTGCTTCTCCAGAAAAGCATTTGAACTCTGGAACGTAACGTGAGGTGAAATTAGGACCAAAAAGTTTTGCACCACTAGAATTTTCTGTTTCAGTTCTGATTTCTTTCTGCTGTGTTCTATTTTTAGGGGGTTGGGCTGAGAAATCTGCTGAGGGGTTGTTCTGGTTCGTGATGGCGTGTTAATGTCAAATCCATATTTTAAGGAGTCCTTGAAAACTGATATTAAGATTCCCACGGGTATCAGCCCCTAAATATATATTTTTAAAGGTTGTGTCACAGTAGCTTCAGGAGGGGGCATCGGAAAACTGAAAGATCCAAGCTGATTTCCATTGGAAATTGAAACAGTTTTAGGAGAAGTGACAAATGAGAAAGTCACAGTGCTAAACTTGTTCTTGGTGTAAGTCCAGTCCAAAGGGAGAGAGCTGCTGTGGTGCTGGAACTGAATGGCCCATGATGTGCATCCACCTTGGGGTGAGTTGGCTTTGAGATCCAGCCTTCCATTAAATTCTGCCATATCCAAACTTCTTGCTGCAGGGACTGAGGAAAACGAGGTGGGCTGGGATTGAAAGTAGTGAGAAATCCCTGATATATGGCAGATGGACATGAAACAGTCCCTGTACTGTGAGAATACAATCCCCTCCAAATGCATAATCTGTTTCTCGTGAAAGACATGTGGTCCCATATAGAAGTTTTAGGTCAACTGATCCAGTTGAAGATTAGCCTCGATATTCTGAAAGAGAAGACTGTGATTACTTAGGGACTTTAATTCCTCATAAAGGATTATATTGGGCACCACACTACTGCCATGGTGTCAAATCTTTTTGTGGGTTTGCTAAATTAACCTTTGTCATAGAAAAGCTTATTATGCGCTTGCAGTCAAAGGAAGGGACGGGTTTGAGTTTGTACCAACTTAAAATGCCAGTGAGTGGGATCCTAATCTAAAATTCATAGTTTTGGGGCTTTTATTTTATTTCTTCTTAAAGCGTATTTCTCTACTGTATTGCAAATGACTTGCTGAGAATTTTAGGAGAAATTTCTTCATGGAAAGGGTGGTTAAGCATTGGAACAGACTGCCCAGGGAGGTGGTGGAGTCCCCATCCCTGGAGGTGTTCAAGGAATGACTGGACATGGCACTCTGTGCTGTGGTCTGGATGACAGGGTGGTGATCAGTCAAAGCTTGGACTTGATGATCATGGAGGTCTTTTTCAAGCTGAATCTGTGTTTCTGTGATGAGTCCTGCTCTGATTTAACATTGTGTGCAGGATACTTAAAATGGAAACCTCTGTCAGAGGGGGCAGAAACACGTGCAGGCCATGAGGGGGAAGATACTGCAGTTAAAGGTAAACGGATCACCATTTGTGAAACTCTGTTTGGAAAAGTGGCTTTAATGTGTCTAATGTTAAATCTCACAATCATACGTAGGGAAAGGAAGAGTTTCAGTTGTAGGTAATGATATCCATGTTACCACGTTTGCAGCTACTGAGTCTGTATTTTAGGTTGCATGTCCCTCGTTTGATGGCAGTACACGTTTTTTATCCTCCCTTAAAAGTCTGTGCAATATTTACTGGCAATATTTACTGCCTGGGCACGTAATGCAGGTAATTGTGTTGCATTCTAATGTTTGAGTCCCTTACAGGTTTAACAGGCTTGGGAGGGAGCTGGTTCTCATTACACCGAAGGGGTAGAATGAAGGACTTTGTCCCTACAGATCCTGTTTATTAAATATTGCCATGTCTGAAAGGTCTGATTGTTCCTTGCACTCTCCCTTCAGATGCTGCCGTGGGTGGTGGCATTGGTGTGAAGGACAAGCTGATGGACCTTGTGGGGGTGCCATGGATTTCTCTCTTCAAAGTCAGTTTTCCTTTTGATAGATTGTCCTTGCTTTTGTTTTCAGGCCTCGTGCCATAAGCAGGCAACGTGGATACTCTGCTATTTTCATACTCGTGCTACCCTGTGGCTTCAAAACAAGTTGTTTCCTTTACATCCAGGGCAAGATTTAGAGTGAAAAATTATTGGCCTGTTTAAAAAAAGGCACTCAAGAAATTGGTTATTTTGATACATTTAGTCAGCTGCATTTTCTAGGACATTTGCCATGAGAACAGTAGGATCAGGTATTTCTAGAGAGTTTTTGTGGCTACTGCACTCCTCCTGGGCTGGGGTGTGCTCAGGGAAGAGGATTTGCTGTGGATTTGGGAGGCCCCACAGCAGCATGACAATGTTTTTGGTGCAGAGTTTGCTCTCTGGCGGCATAGGAGGAGTGTGAACCGAGAATGGGGACAAGAAGAAAATTTAAAGAGAATAAGTGGAGATGAAAATAAATTATGAAGTTAGGAAGAAACAGGAATCAGAAGAAGATGACCCACAATTCTTTTTTTCTAGGAGCTTGCAGACAATGTGATTTTTTTAGAGCATTTCCATGCTCCAGCTACAGCCTGTGCTGATGATCAGAGGTCTGGCATAGTTTCCATGTGGAATGTACATTCTGCCTGCACATCCACCAGTGTGGCAAAATGGATTGCCAAATCCTGACTCAGCATGTAAATGGATTTTCCACCCTTCTGTTTTGGTTTTAATTGAACTACATAAACATTGTCAACATATGAGATTGGTTTTTGACACCTTACTTAGCATTTTTTTATTATTAAAAGCTTTACTTAGAAGCACTGGTCATTAAAATAAAGCAAGCAAGCGAAAAAAAAAAAAAAGGGAAAGATGCTGAAAATTTTAAATGCTGGTTGGGCCTCTCTCCATCTTCCCCACACACTTTTCATGCTTTTTTCATGGAAATCCTGCAGGGCAAGGTGGATGCAACTAGTAGAAATCTGTAATTCTCATTGGAGCCCAGATTGCTTACACCTAGAGTAACATGGAGTTTGAGCTTTTAATAAAGGTTTACTGGCAAAAATAATTAACTCAGAAATAAGTTGAAAGAAATAACTTGAAGGAGGTGGTGTTGTCACTCTAGAATATCTTTGCCTGAGGATGTAATTATAGTCGCGTGATGTTTTGAAATGGATTAATCTAAAAGAGAAAAACCCTTCATGTTCTTAATCCGGAAGAAGTATTTCCCTAAAAATCACTTTCACAGAGTTATTGTGGTCAGTCTCCCTGTCTAGACAAGCCTTTAGAGTTCCTGTGGTAAGAGCATCCTCATGGTAAAAAAATGAAATAGTTTGTGTGTCTCCTTCTGCTGTGTTTCTTGTCATAGAAGACTTTTTTTTCCATTTCTTTTATGGAAAAAGGCAAAGGTCTTTGAGATCTCAGCTATTTCTCTCTCTAAGAAGTTGCTGTTTTGGTGAGAGGGCAGAATTTTGGCACTTCAGCTGCAGTGATTGGAGGGCAGCCTGCTGCAAGGCTGTGGAGTCATGTTTGCTGTGGGGTATTGGATATTTTAACAGCATCCTGGTAAAATACTCTGAGAGGACACTCAGAGAATGGCAGCAAGGCTTCATAGCCCTGCTTGAAAATCATCCTGCAGCCAACCAAAAGTGTGAGACCCTGTAATCCCACCGTACCATTTGTGTCACGGGAGGAAGCTGCTGTTTCCACTCACAGTTTGGCTTTTGATAGTTATTTTTGATAGTTATTGCAGAGTGCTGATGTTGGCATCAGCCTCTCAGGAGGTGCCTGTTAATGCCTGCTTGTCATCACTGTTCACTGGAAATGAACTTTCATTGCTCCCCAAGTGTGATTGTTAAGGGTTTGGTGTACTTTTCCTTTTTCTTCCAGGTTATAAGACCCTTTTGAAAGGAATTTCAGGGAGGTTCAGCAGTGGAGAACTCGTTGCAATTATGGGTCCTTCAGGAGCTGGGAAGTCAACGCTTATGAATATTCTGGCAGGATACAGGTCAGTACCAATGAAAACCCCAAGCTGAGATAAGGTCACCGAGCCTGAGGGCTCCTTGGAGACAACACCAGAAGAAATTTTAGCCTAGAGTTTGTCGAAAACAGGCACTTCAAAGATTTTGAATTAGATTCTTATTGCTTATATTTTTTCCTCTGTGTCCTGTTTTGGTCACTTGGGATTTATCTCTGAACAGGTCTGATCCAAAAATAAGAAGCAATTTAAAATCCAAAAAACACACCTAAAGAAAAGCTCCTTTTTTGGCTGTGTAACAAATCTGACTCAGTGTCTTCTGATTGTGATGTTTTTTAAATCACATAAACACTTGGAAAATCTACTCTTTTTAGTCACCACTTCATAATGTTGATGCCTTCTTGACCAAACTGCAGTGACTGAAGTGATTGTGCTTCATCTTTCTAAATCGCCTCTTGTGTGGCCAAATACAAAGTGTCTCTGTCTTGTCATTTGGGGCATAAGGAGCAGGATAGAGAAACCTAAAAAAAACCCCACTTTAATGTATTGCTATTTTTTCAGATGTTTATACAAGACAGCACACATTTTGAGGAAAATTTTCAGCAACATGGCACGAAGCTTTGTATGAAAGAGAGCACAACCATGAAAGAAGTTAATTTCTCTCCAGTCTGTCAAATTTATTTCATAGTGGCAATAACTACCTAAGGCTTCCGCATGCGCAGTCATGGGAAGGCAAGTCACACAGGGGAAGGCAAGATTCACCTCTGCTTATTTTGTTGCTTGGTTTCAGAGAGACGGGAATGAAAGGAGAAATCCTCATCAACGGGCAGCCCCGTGACCTGCGCTCGTTCCGCAAAGTCTCCTGCTACATCATGCAGGATGACATGCTCCTTCCTCACCTCACTGTCCAGGAAGCGATGATGGTGAGCTTTGTTTCTTGCTCTAATTTATCTGAGCTGGAGAAAATGGAAAGTGGTTTGTGCTGTGCCCTTGTTATTAACTCCTGGCAGATCCACAAGCTGTTGTCTGTGTCTAAACCCGCTCTGTGAAAGTTCTTGGAATTTGATGATGCCTTGAATTCCACTTCAGGCTCATCCTTCTAGGGATCCTTCAGCTTTATAATTTCCAATTTGTGCCCAGCGTTATGATTTGGAAGGAGATCTAAGTGTCTGCTCCCTAGATGTCCTAGAGAACGGAACCTGAAATTCTTCACAAACGAGCCTTTGTAGGGACCATCTGTTTGTTTGGGTGGTGGATGAGTAACCTCATCTCTCTCTCTTTCTCCCCATCTTTCACGGTCTGACTGAAAATTGTTATTGACACTTCAGTGTGATCTCTCTGCCACTTCTACTCTTTTGTGCCTTTTTAAAAATAAAGGCATTTTATAAAATCCCTTTCATTTCTTCATGGGGAAAAAACCAGAATAACTCCCAAGATGTACAGGCAATGTAAATTCTTCTCATTGTTTTGCATAGCGTCAAGAAGATTCTGAATTGCCAACTTGACCAGTTAGTCTGGAAGTGTCTGTAGCTCAGCTTGAGAAATGAGCCATTTTTTTTCAGAGGTTCTTAACAAAATAAGGCTTAGGTTGCTCACACTGTGCCAGCTCAATTCACAAATTTCATGGCAAGAGGAAATCACTCCAGTTTTTATATGGCTAATTTTCTGCAAAGGTTCCTTTCTGTGGGGAAGTTTCTCTTCTCTTTTGTTTACTTGAGTGTTTTTGTCAGAATCTCACGGGACCACTTTTGCAGAATTGGGCCCAGATTATAGTTGCTGTCTAAAATTAGTCAATCAAGGCTCTGACAAAAAATAACTGCTTAACAGTTTAATTGCTTTTAATAAAGGTTAATCATGATGTTTTGTGGAGCTGCCTCTCAGGACAGCACATGACATCTTTCACAAGATTATTTATTTCTGTGCTCACTTGTTTGCATCCTGGAGAATGGCAGAGTTCAGTTATCCTTACAGTGTGAATGGAGCACAAATAAGCATTGCCTGGGAACTTTTTGGATGTGAAAAATATGTCACTCTCCCATCTTCCTCTTCCCTTCTTCTCTCCCATCTTCCCTTCTTTGACTTGCAGAATGGTCTTTTTTTCTAATACACTTTTTGTCAGTTGCTTTGCTGAAGTCAAATTAGACTCAGTTATTTACTGCACAGAAAAATGTCATGCTTGCGACTGGAACATTGTAAGTCTACTTCAGGTTTTCTGACTGGCTTGAAAGAAGTTGTTTAAATGGTGCCTTGGAGTGTTGTGCTTGAGACATCTGCTGTAACTGGTGGCTGTGCTTCAGACCAGTTCAAAATCAAATTCCATTGTTTTGCATTCCAGGTGTCTGCTCATCTGAAACTTCAAGAGAAAGATGAAGGGAGGAGAGAAATGGTATGTACACTGCCCATCAAACTAGAATTTTGAGGGATGCCAAAGAGCCATGCAGTGAGCTCTGTAAAGCAGACAGTTTTTATCTAATAATGAATTGCACTGGACTTGTAATGACAGAATAAATCATTACCTCAAGGCTGACATGTGTCATTAGGAGGGAGTGTTCACTGCAGTGTCCATGAAAGCTGCTTTCAGTATGAGACTGCAAAACTGTAAAAGATTTACTGAAATAAATCCACAGGTTTTGCAGGATTCCTGTTAATGCACCTTAGCAGCTTGGATTCTCTTCCGGGCATATCTGGGGGCTCAGGCATCTCATGTGGGGTGAGATAAATCACCCAGCTGGACCTGGACTAGGAACTGTGCTCCTCTCACCCATCCATGGGGAAAAGTACAACTTCTCCTGAAATGTGAAAACTATGGCAACTTCCTAGGTAGAGCAGCTGTTTTTGTGACTGTCCTTCATCTGTGTTTATTTCCAAATTGGAGCAATTGGCATTTCTTCAGATTTTTTTCTGAAAAAGTAAATCCTTTTTTTACACTGAAAAAGAATCCTTGAAAATCAGAAAGGGAAACATACAGGAATCAACTTATGTTTGGTAAACACAGGTTGTTTTCTAATTGGAAAATAAATTTATATAGAAACAGCTGTTGATTTAGTTGTACTTTGGAAGCCTTAGTTCATTTACACGTTAGTGAAGCTAGGCCAAGCAAGTTAATTCACTTGTTCACACTGTCACTGAAATTAAAAGTGAGTTTTTCTGAGGCAAAAACTGTGCTGTGTTTAATCAACAGACATTAGAAGGACTTTCTGGTTAGTGTTACTGGCCTGTGCAGGAGAAGATAATTCATTTTATTGTTGTAAATTGCAGTGTAAATGTTTATCACAGATAAACATTATGAATTTATACACTCATGCTAGCAGGATTACAGACTCTTGTTTAAAGCAGGGACAAGTAAAAATCCTCCAGTGAACCACAGTTTATGTTTATGTTTGACCTTGCTTGTGCTGCCTGGGCCCTGTTTACCCTTCCTAGAGATAAAGGGAATGAGGTATTTGGGCTTTTTTCTCTGAGAGCAGGGGTTGGTGGGTTTTGTTCTGGTTTTACTCCCTCTTAGTGGGAGAGGGAACTGCTGGAGATCAAAATCAGGACAAGCAAAGGGTCAGGCCCTGGTTGGTCTCAGCAATTTTCACCAGGTCAGACACTCTGGAAAACTCCCTCCAGCCAAGCAGTTGATACTTGGAAAAATGGTGGTTTAGTTTCCTAAACTCAGGTGAAGTATTAAGTGTCTGGGCTGCTTTCTAGCTTTGAAGTGGTAGAGTTTGTTACTTGCATGAGCAGTGTAGCTCACAGATTCACTCATTTTTGTGTCCATGCTTTTACTGGTGCCAAAAAGCTATTTCCCTTATTTAGGGCTAGCAGACCAGATCCACAGTCACTGAAACAGAAAAAAATCAGTGCCTGGGATTGTTCTGCTTTTGCTCCAAAAACCCAGGGACAAGCTGTGCCCTTCCCGAGGCTGTGCCTTGAGGAAATCCCGAACATCTGAGAGTACCTGTGACAAATGAACTGACTCTGAGGGGAATGAAAACACTTGAAATCAATGGCTGCACTTTGAAGAGGGGACTGTGGAGAACAGATGAGATAAAGCAGGTCACTGCTCTGTAGAAACCACTGTTTTTTGTTGCAGAGTCCCTTGTAGAGACAACCCCAGAGTTCTATTGAAAGAAGCTTCTTGGTTTCACTGTGCAATAACCCCTCAAATGCTGCAAAGCTCTTTTGATGTCAGTGCCGTATCCATAAATATACAGCTGTAGAAGAACTGATTTCCACTCCTTTTTCACCTCTTTACTGAGTGAGGTCATGAAGGACAAACAAGAACAATTTGGGTCAAAACAGTGAGTGGTAGACTGTTAACACTGAGTCTAATAAATGCCACATTAGATGGAAAAAGGCTCTAAGTGTGTAAGTGATGAAACAAAGTCATGAGCTGGTTCACAATCTCCATGAAAATCAGTGAAGAGGCTGGAGGTTTTTTTATGTTCTAACAACATGGAATGTTCTGTTCCCTGCAGGTAAAGGAAATCCTGACAGCGCTCGGTTTGCTGACATGTGCCAACACGAGGACTGGGAGTCTTTCTGGAGGCCAGAGAAAGCGTCTTGCCATTGCTTTGGAGCTGGTGAACAACCCTCCTGTCATGTTCTTCGATGAACCAACCAGGTACTTTTAAGGCCAAAAGTTAAGGATAATGGCTTTACAGAGTAGAACAGCACTGCAGAAAATTTACTCACCTCTAACTCCTTGGAAAAGGCTCATCTTGTGTTGACTCCAAGCACTGAATAAGGCCAAGAAATAATTTGCTTTGGGTACTTGGTGCCTTAGGTCACTGATGCAACTGCTGGACTGTGGGGCCATAAATAATATTTAAAGCAGACACAAACTGCCGCAGGAAGGAAGAGAGAGAGGAAAATATTGTGGCATGGATTTCTTTTTCAAGCAAAGACAGCTTGAATATAAACATTTTAAAATGAGACTTTTGGTAATGAATGTGATCAGTCTGGGAGGAGGCTGGGAAAGCTATGAATATGTATCTGTTCATTAAAGTTGGGAGCATTTATATCTGCAGCCCTAAAATGTAGAAGTCCCTTAAGGCAGCTTTGAGAATACTCTTTTTCATTCTCAGGCATGCTTCCAACTTAATTAAAAGCCTGATGGAGAAATACAAGCATCAGGTTGGCATATGATAAAATTAAACCACTACAGAGAAAATTTGTAAAAGGATAATAATGAGAGACCAAGTAGCAAATGCATGTGCTGGTTCTGAGTGGTGCCTGTGGATAACAAACTTATCCTGTTTGTTTGTTTTTTTTTCCTCAGTGGCTTGGACAGTGCATCATGTTTTCAGGTGGTCTCTCTGATGAAGGCTTTGGCCCAGGGTGGCAGGTCCATCATCTGCACGATTCACCAGCCCAGTGCAAAACTGTTTGAGCTGTTTGACCAGGTATTGCTCTCAAACTTTCTCTTTATGTGTAGTTGAGGTAGGTTATGCTCTCAAGGCTACACTCTTTAATCAAAAAAATGAATAATTCCAGTTGATGGCTACAAATCATACAAAAAAATTAAAGAAATAAGAACAAAACATACTTTTTGATTATGTTTCTTTCCTTCTTATCCACCTGTTTCCTTTACTTATGTGTAATATTTGTGAAGAATCTGGCTGTTAGGTTTTGATTATTGCACTGGTGATTATCATGCCTTCACCCAGCACTGTTCCAGTGCACAGGGCTGTCACTAAAGTAAATTAGAGCAATGTAAAAGCAGGAGAGCTGCAGTGTCAGTGTCTGCAATGTTGCAAGTACATATTCTCATCCTAGATACACAGGTGTAGATTGAGAAGAGGTAGTTCACATGAAATAATAATAATCGAATTTAGTACTGAAAATGAACTGAAATTAAGCAGTTGGAGAACTTTTCTCCAGCCTAACAATGGGATGTGGACCATGTGTGTTTAGATTAGATAAAAACGTACTTCAGTCGTGTTAGAGGATTTAGATTAGTCCTGTGAGAGCTGAGAGAAAACCTCCACCACCACAGGTGAACAAACTCTTGCAGATTGCCAGTCTGGCAGGGAGGTTTATTTAAAGCCAGCAGTGTGGCTAAAAGCGAGCGTGATCAAGCTGTTTGCTGTTGCTGTGCTGTCCCAGCTCTCCTTCCTTCCCTGCATTCACCAGCCTCGTCTCCCAGCCCAAAATATCCATAATGTGTGGAAATTAGATGGCTTGGCTCTCCAGTTCCTTGCCTATTTTCAGCATGTGCCAAAGGCTGGAATTAGTGTGTTTCTGTGCTAATGTGTTTCAAGTCCTGCAGGCAACGTGTGCAGAATTCAAGCTCCAGGCATTGAATTTTCCATTAGTTGTAATTCCATGCAAAGTTAATTTCAAGTGGTGACAGATCTTCACAAGGTGTTATTCCCACAGGGACAAGGAGCTGTTATTAGGCAGCAGGTTCAAATATTTTGGTACTATTTCACATATTCTCCTATTTCTTTTTCTTTTCTTTTCCCTTCTTTTCTTTTTGTTTTCCAGCTCTATGTTCTAAGTCAAGGCCAGTGCATTTACCGTGGGAAGGTAACAAACCTCGTCCCTTACTTGAGAGAGTTGGGGTTGAATTGCCCAACCTACCACAACCCAGCAGATTTTGGTAAGGACAACTTGAATAGTTTATTTCATTTATTTTGTATTTGATTAGCACCTTCAGGGTAATGGGGACCATAGTGAGATTTGTACTTCTGTACATATGCTCTTTTGTGTGTGTGTTCATATATGAACCAAAATTAAAAATAAAATTAATCAGATTTTTTTTTCCTAAGTAATTTGAATGCCATCTAGTGGTACAATTCAGTGAATATTTCTCTCTGGTGGAAGTCCAGGTTGAGGAAATAAAGCATATTCTTTAGTGTTTCATCGTAACTAATATTAGTAGCTTTTATAAGTGGGTTCAGTATTCTGCTTGTTTTTTTTTTTATCCTGAGCAGTACCACTGTGCACAGGTAAGAGCACTGAAGGTTTTTTCAGTGTTGTTTCTTAATTCCAAAGAAACAGTCAGAGCCACAAAAATAGACTTTTGTCATTTTTTTGTTACCTGTATTCACTGCCTTTCCTCTGAAATCGTTCATTTAGCTTCCAAGATGAAGACATCTCCCTGAAGATTTGTGGAAAGATGCATTTAAATTTTGTTTGTATAGATAAAAATTTGCACGTGGCATTTTAAAGCCTGTACTAAAAAAAAAAAATCTGGTTTTGTCAGCGCTGCAGCATGAAGGGGATTAATAATGAGGCTTGTACCTTGTCAGCAGTGCAAAGCAGTAACTTAAACCTTCTGTTTTTGTAGTGATGGAAGTGGCCTCTGGCGAGTACGGGGACCAGAACAGCCGCCTGGTCAGGGCCGTGAGGGAGAGGATTTGTGACATGGACTACAAGAGAGACGTGGGTGGGGAGAACGAGCTGAACCCCTTCCTCTGGCACCGGCCCTCTGAAGAGGTACTTTGTGCATCACAGCTCATGGGCAAGGCTTGGGGCTGCAGGGGGAGGGAGCGAATTCGAATCCTCGGTCAGTGGAGGAGTCTCTGGGCACACTCAGCTGATGTGAGTGGGCTTTTGTGAATGAAAACCAAGCAGGATACTGCAAAGGAAGGGGTTTATTCTGTGATGTGTTTCTGCAGGACTCCTCCTCCACAGAAGGCTGCCACAGCTTCTCTGCCAGCTGCCTGACCCAGTTCTGCATCCTCTTCAAAAGAACTTTCCTCACCATCATGAGGGACTCGGTAAGAGTGGCTTTATAATACCATTTGTAGCCAAAAGGTCTGTTCAGCTAGGTGTGAGGCAGTGTAAGACACCTCAAAGGTCCTGTCCAGCAGCCCATCCATGAAGATTATCACAGAATTTCAAAGGGAAGAGACTGATCTTTCAGTCGTGCTGTTAACTGTACCATCCTCATTGTGAACGACAGCTTTCTACACAGCACTCAGAAGCACCTGGCCTAAAAACCTAAAGTTTAAATCCCCTCTGTGCTAGCAGGTCCCTTATACAGTTATTAATCCTACTGAAAAGCAACTGAGAGGTTGTACTGCTGTGTCACAAAACTAGGTTTTCCAGAAAATTCAGGATGGCGGAGATAGTAATTTCAGTGTGATGTAAAGTTACTACTTAAAGTCTTCATTTTTGGAAATAGAAAATCGGTAGATAGAAAGTTTGCTTCTTTGCCATAACTTGTTCTCTCTTGCTGCTTTTTATAAGTGCATTTGTCAACAAAGACTAATTAAGTTAATGAGTTAAGGTCGGGAGAAACTGTAACTCATTTGCTGCTGCATGGATTGAAGGACAATGTTGTTTTTAAGATAATTTTTTCCTGCTTGACTCTAAAGGCTTGCAGTTGTTCCCAATGTTATTATTTCTTTTGTTCTTCCAAACCTCTTGTGGGAATACTGTTTTGTAGAGAAGGCACAGAAAGCTGATTTATTCCTGATGAGGTTACTTTGGTCTATAGAAGCCTGAAATGCCTTTTCTGCTTCTCTTCTGCTCTGGGGAAATTTATCTTTTAGTCAGAAAGTCTCTTTCCCCTGATAAGTAAGAGCCCATGGCTCCATGATATTATCAGACAGTGAGATTTCAGGTTGCAGCATTTGTAGTTCCTGCCTGTATTTCCTGGAAGAAATTTTCATGGGAAGCTCATAATTTTTCTTAGCCAGTAGGAAATTAATATTTCTCGTGTTAGGGGGTTGGAACTAGATGATCTTTAAGGCCCCTTCCCACCCAAACCATTCAATGATTTCTATATAAGATTTTCTGGACATAAGTGCTCCTTTCTTTCAGTCTTTCCATCTGATTTCAGTCACACTGTCACTGTTTTTGAGCCCAGACTTTCTGATAAATGCCACTCTTTGCTTATCACAGGTCCTGACCCACTTGCGGATCACCTCACACATTGGCATTGGGCTGCTCATTGGACTGCTCTACTTGGGCATTGGCAATGAGGCCAAGAAAGTCCTCAGCAACTCGGGATTCCTCTTTTTTTCCATGTTGTTCCTCATGTTTGCTGCGCTCATGCCGACTGTCCTCACCTGTGAGTACGGGGCGCTGCGTCACAGCACAGGGGACAGGAGTGCAGGGAGGCGGGAGGGTGTTGGGATGTGTCTGTTCTGTATAAGATAACATTTGACTTGTGATTCTACTTCTAAGACAGGTCGGGGGATAAATCTTGCACCCAGAGAAGCACCACTGTGCAAGCAGAAACAGGCTTGGCCAGAGGCACTTCTCGCTCCCCAGTTTTGCCAGGCTTTTTCAGCACAGACAGTTCAGTGTTACAGTCCTGGACTGGAATTTCTCCTTATCCCAGTGCATCTCAACCATGCCCTGAGCTCGTTGTTGGACTCAGGGAGGATGGAATATTTTCTCTGGGGCTTCCAAGTCATGACTCCTGCATAAAATCAGCTTATTCATGTGGTGTCAGAAGCAAACTCCTGCAGAATGGACTGTTTCATACTTCCTTTGGGAGTGCCATTACCTTGAATTCCCTGTTGGACCAAAAGGAATACCCACGTGTTTTGTTTTAACTGTTTACTTTTAACTGAAAAACCTTTTTTAAGGGCGGTTCACGTCATCTGAGTAGACTGGTCCATAGTCTCAACAGTGGCCAGCTGTTGGGGCTGACCTCTAAGATTTCATTAGAAGTCACTGAAACTTTTGCTGCTGCGTCAAAGACCTGAGAGTTCCAGTCCCACCCTGGGGCTGCAGCAGTGCAGGATTAGATATGAACAAACTGTGTTGTTATTACGTGCAGCAGCACTGCACCTTGCCAATCTAACTGAATGATCTGTGTTCTCTGCAGTTCCCCTCGAGATGGGAGTATTTCTCAGAGAGCATCTGAACTACTGGTACAGCCTCAAAGCCTATTACCTCGCCAAAACCATGGCTGATGTTCCTTTTCAGGTAAATGCTCTACTCTTCAATAAAATAGAACCATTTAAGTTCATGAATGACAGGCCCACTTGCCAAGAAGATTAGTAGTGGTATTTTTTTTCATTGGAATAGTGGAGAAAATGTCCCTATGTGTCTGCTGAAGCTTCAGGGCCGAATCAGGAGCACCATAAGAGTGCAGGACTTCTCAAAAGCTGAGACCTGATCCAATATTCTTTTAATAAACAGATGACCAGCTTTGCTTATTTGCAGAAGGGGCACTGTGAAGGGATGTGAGTGGAATCTGTTTTGAAATGCCCAAGCAGAAAGACAGGTAGCACACGCCTGTCATGTAGTGGAAAGGCTGAGAGCTGTGGATTAATTAGAACCCCCCCATGTTTTTGTCTTACTCAGAGTAACAGTGAATGTTTGGCTGTCATGGACTAACGCCCAGTGCCTGTCCTTGCAGATCATGTTCCCTGTGGCTTACTGCAGCATCGTGTACTGGATGACTTCCCAGCCCTCCGACGCTCTCCGCTTCGTCCTCTTCGCAGCCTTGGGGACCATGACGTCCCTGGTGGCTCAGTCGCTGGGCCTGCTCATAGGTGCAGCCTCCACATCCCTCCAGGTACTGATGGTGTTTACTGGTCTCACAGGAGCTCTGCTGCCTCCTAACTCTGTTGCCTGTCACCACTGCTGTGTCCCCAAGATGTTTGTTGAGAGGTGACAGGCAGAAAGGGGTCCTGCTGTGATAGAGCTCCTGATGCTCCCCACTTACATCGGTGTAAAGAGCACAGATGTGCCCTGGGTGTGAGGCTCTGAAGTTCCTGCCCCACCTGAAGGGGCTGTGCCTGCCCTTGCTTGAGTGCATTGTCACTTGCTGTTCATCACAGACTGAGCAGGTCCTGGGAACTGCAGGGCCGATGCGTTTCTGTCTCCCTACAAACTGGAAATTTTCCACGGTAGCTCAGGAGAAGGTTTTTCCATGCATATCCAAAAAAGCTGTAGAAGGAACGGTAGGAAAAAGCTTGTCCGAAAACCAAACTTCCGTAAATGGAGGGAGAAAGGCAGCTGTTGGCATGACTGGAAGCTGGCCATGTAACTCCTGGCAGGAGATGTGCTGAGGTGACCATTCCACAGCAGAACTGCTCTGTGATGCTGATGGTAACAGATGATTCTGACCTCAATATGCATTAATGCTGTCAAGATTTCTGCAGTAGAACACTCAATTCCCTCTCTGTGCCACGCTGTGGAGACCAGCATAGCTTTACTGTGTGATCCCTGTGCTTCTGCTCTTCCCCTCACAAGAAATCACACAATTAAAAAAAAAAATCAGATATTTTCTAGTATTTCAAACTGTGATGATTTGGGGAAGTAGAATTATTCCCAAGAGTAATAGAAGAGCAAGTTAATTTTTACTTTTTTCTCTGTCTTTCTGACAAGAGACTGTCTATTCCTTCTCTTCACAGGTGGCAACTTTTGTGGGCCCAGTTACTGCCATCCCAGTCCTTCTGTTCTCTGGGTTTTTTGTCAGCTTTGATACCATCCCAACATACCTCCAGTGGATGTCCTACATTTCCTATGTCAGGTAGTGCTGGGGAGGCCTTCAACCTCCCATCTGGAAATGCTGTTTGTTTGCCTTTGCTTGCTTGCTTGCTTGCTTGGTTATTTTGGGTGCCAAAGAGACTGTTCACAGCATGTTCTTTTGGAGTATAAACATATGTGTGGTGTAAACCACATTATCCCACTGCATTTTAAGTTGTCTGTGTTGTGAAAAAAATAAGAACGGGTTACTGGCCACAAGTCCATGTCAGTCCCTTTGAATTCAGTGGGATTGCACAGCATGAAAATCCTCCTGGATTTTCCAGTATAAATATGGATTTCTGAAATAACAGGGATGTCCCCAGCTGAGAAATTGATGCCAGCACCTCATTGTGGAAGAAAATGTAGTGTAAGTCACTGCTGTATCTTAGATAGGTTTGTTGGATAAAGGCCTGTTTTTAAGTTTTGCAGTAGCACTGCCACAAGAGGCATGGGATTTGTGTCACCTCTAATTTAAACTGCTGCTTTAAGATCCATAGGCACCCTCCATGCTGTGTCTGACACAGCTGTCTTAAGGTGGGAAAATTCCCACCAGGAAACCTCTAGAGGGATAGTTTAGACTATACACTGAAATGTTTATAGCTGAAATTAGAAGAGGGGAATTCTCCCGTTCCCGTTTTCCCCACCCTGCCCAAGCTGCACTATTACTGAGAAATCCCAGGCAAAAAAATCCTCTTTGTTGCCAAGTGAGGTCTTACACAGATTCCTATCAAAGATAACAAGACTGCACCCACTGCATTAATACCTGGAATTCAAGGTGAGGCCTTAAACAATTGGCAGGCCCGTGTGAAGCCAGAGAAAGCTGTCCTGTGCATGGGATATCCCGTAGGCATGGGATCCATGATGTTTATCTGCTTGCAAAATCAAATGCTGGGAACACTGTGAGTGAAACCATTAGTGCACAGAGGGAAGGAGAAGGGATGTTCTAGATTGATGCTGGTTTTAACACCTTTCTGACTGCAAGCCATAATGGTATCCCAGTTGCTTATTAAAAAAAATAAAAAGAAAGCAAAATAATAATGTCACTTTTAAATGGGGAATTCCTGAATATGAGCTGAAATTATGGAGCTTTCTGATTTAACATTTTTCTGTGCACTAACTGGAAGCAGCTGAAGGCAAAACTCCTGCCCTTGGTCCCTCTTATGTAAAATGCCCGTGACATGTGATGTGCCTGATTGTAACAGGGATAGAACTGTGCCCCAAGACAGATGTGTTAGAACAATATTGAACCCCTCCATGTTTCAGCTGAGCTCTCACAGGGATTGTATTGCACTTCTAACCAGATCATCAAGATCTTCCTTGTAATCCCTCCTTCTTCTTTCCAGGTATGGGTTCGAAGGGGTCATCCTCTCCATCTATGGACTGGATCGAGAAGATCTGCATTGTGACAAAGATGACACCTGCCATTTTCAAAAATCAGAGGCCATCCTGAGAGAACTGGATGTAGAAAATGCCAAACTTTACCTGGACTTCATTGTTCTTGGGATTTTCTTCTTCTCTCTGCGCCTGATTGCCTATTTTGTCCTCCGATACAAAATCCGAGCGGAGAGGTAAAGGACAAGCAGCTAAACCAATGCAGTAGGAGAACTTTAGATATGCAATAGAGGGCACTTGACATTGTCTCACTGTGGCAGGCTGGTCCCCAGTGCCCAGCCAGATGCTGTCCTGACCGAGCCCACGGAGAGCCACAATGGGATAGTGGACATACAGTGTTAAGCCAATCAGTCCAGTTGGGTTGGGTCATGTTTTCATTACACTTTCTAGCTTTAACTAGGAAGAAGAACTAGAAGGGAATTTTACACCACAGAATATCAATACCGAGGCAGTGTAACTGTAACAAGAAACCTGGCTGCAGGAGCTTTCCTTAGGAGAACCAATTTTGGGATAAGATCACCAGGATCAGTCGTGGTAGCCAGAATAGTGTATTGTCATCTCTAGTTGACAAGGTTATGAGATGCAAAATGAGGAATGCAAAGAAAATAGGATTCGCTCATCTTTTTAAATTTAGAGTTTCATCTTTGCAGTTTTCTATGTATTATTTTGCAATTCTTTTACACAGAATTACCCCTTCTGGCTAAAAGTCTGTAAGTGTATTAATAAGGTAAAGACATCTTTTTAATATGGATACTTTTTTAAAAGAAACCTAAAGTGATTCAAAAATTATTTTTGTTTCTGTCTGAATTTAGAATTCTGGTGCTTTACTTGTCGAGCTGGTCTCATATCTGAAAACTGTAATGATAGGAGGAAAAGGCAGATTCTGAATCTGCACTAAACCTGTGGTCCTATTTAGATGCAGCACTGGATAGCACATGCAGTTGGACATGGTCAAGCTGTCACTGAATGGTTGAAAAAAATATTCTTTTGCAGTGTCTTTAAATCCTTAGTATTTGTGATATTTTGAGATACTAACTCTGCTCACTATCTGTTTGATCTACCTCCTGCAAATGAAAAAAATCAAAGCACTCCAAGGCTCATTTTTAATTAAATTGTGAAATCAGGATCTATCCCTAAAGTGATTGTTAAAGGAGTGCAAGAGCTGTCCACAGATCAAAGTTTGGGCTACTGTGTTAAAACACCTGTGGCTGCCTCATCCAGAGGTGTTCTTTACATCTGCAACACACTCTGTGTAGGACTGCCCTCAAAATACTCAAATGGCCTTGTAATGCTGCAGGTCTAATTATGGCAGGCAGTTTTGTTCCCATCCCTAAGTCTACATGCACAACATGGGAATCAATTGATATCAGTGAAACTGATCAGTGAAACACCAGTGAAACTGTTGTTTTGGGTTACTTTGTAAATTTGGCAGGGGGAGTTCAGGTTCCAAGTTGATGTGAATTTTGTCACCGATTTTCGTGGGTTTGGATTTTCAACCCAAAAGGAATCCACCCTACTCACGCTGGACACCTTGGCGAGCTTTGGTGCAAATTGCACAACCTTCTGCCATGACTGTGAATTTATCTTGGTGTCCCAGACCTCTGAGTGAGACCTGCATGTTCTGTAAATGCATTATTCCCATCAGGATGCTGAAGTCTTGTAGGTCGGAAGCAGCTCAGTGTCAGCAAACCCTTGAGGAGCCCAACAGCTCATGGCAGCAGAGCAGATGAGAGAGACCCGGTGCATCTGCTGGCCCCCAGCAGTCAAAAATTCACAAACTTTTCCAAGACTCCATGGCTCTGTCTATCCTAGTGAAATAAATAGTGCTAGGGCCAGCTCTGTTAGTCCTCAGACAACTGGGGCTAACAGGAATGGCCCCTGTACTGACTTCTAACAGCCCAAACACTCTCTGGAAAAGCTCTGGCTGTGCTGGGCTGCAGCTCTGCCATTTAGCAGGGAAGACAATTCTTTCCCAGTTTTCCTGGCCCGTGCCCAGGCTCTGTTTGATTTACCAATACAGACACAGACTGCGTGTATCTGTTAAACTCAGGACATTTGAACTCAGCCTGTGGTCTGGAAGGCTTTAAATCAAGTCCCATATTTTAGGAAGGTTAGCTGAACTTTCCCTGAAAATAAGGTTGACCTGTGAAAGAAAAAAAATCAATCTTGACTGTAGAAGAAAAAACAAATTCCTTGCACAGCCTCTTTGCATAATTTTTGTTGCTGTTTTTTCTCAAAAAGCTTTTGTACAGCTCTGCAGCTTTTCCAGGCATAATCATGAGCAGGTACAAACCTATATGGCTGTCAGATTTGAGAAATTAGGAATTTGAGCTATTCTAAATAATACTTGTAGCTGTGAACAGTTTTTAAATAAGGCACAAGCTGAAATCCCTTGGCACAACGTGCCTTGATGATTTCAAGACTCTCAAAGTATTTCTGAATATTACAGGCAGTTCAAACACTTTTTGCAAGCAGACAAGGGACTCCACTTGTCAAATTACTCTTGGGTTGCTGACTTCTGGTCCAAGCTGAGGTCGAAGAGTGTGACATGCCTGGTATTGAATACCTTCAGGGGTTCATGTTTTGTGTTTACCAATACCATTTACCAAATACCACCCTGACAACCCCTTGCAGTGTTCCAAATGAGGTAACTTTGCTGGCATTTCAACTCTAGTACCTTGCAGGATGCTGTTCTCTCCCATCCAGACCAGCTGAGCAGTGTGAATTCCTTGGACACTGTCTTGTTATCTGTGCCTGTTCCTCTGCTTTTAGATTTCCTCATGTTTTCAGCCTGCAGCATGTCCTCCTGTACTGAGGCTTTGTATTGTGTTATGGTAGCCAAAAATCTGGTCCTCCATGGGTGTTCCTGAGAAAATTCCTGCTCTGGGATAATTTTTGTCACTCCTTTTTTTGTTAGATATGCTTTTTCCAGCCTTCTGCTGGCAGCATCTAGCTGGAAGTTACTATTCTAAGGAACGCTTTCCGAATGTAGTATCCCAGTAAAGAAGTAATTCTGTGGGAACTCAGTGATATACATAGATGAGAGAATAATTTTTTCCCTCTCTAGCTCACAAATGAACTAATGATCTCTCTTTTGTCACTGCTCTGGGACAGAAGTATTTAAAATCCATCCCAATTATGTTTTCATGTACTGCAAAGATTTTTAATATAGTCTCAGGTTGGCTTTTTTTCTCTTTATGTGGAGATAAATTCTAACAGGCTGGTATGAAAGACATTCCCAGGTTAATGGGCTGAGCATGCATGTGCTGTTGTGTTGAGCAGCACTTTGTGAAGCTCTGGAGGCTTCACTTGGAAGAATAATAAGGCCGGCAAGATTCTAAAGCCTTCAAATCCTCAATTTTCAAATCTTCAATTTTATAGCCATATAAAAAAAGCCATAAACTGTGAAATCAATGCTACTATTACCATTTGAACCACTCACAGTCTGGCTAAAAGTTGTGTAAGAGGCTAAAGGTTTTTAAAAGTCACTTGAAAACTGAATGTAGGATTTTTGTTGGGATTGCAGGAAGACTTCAGTGTCCTGTTGGCCTCCTTGTTATATTCTGACTTGTTTTGACATGTTGCTTTGGCTACTGTGTGCATTAGTTAAGACTGTAGGTCCTTCATCCTTCTTTCATTGTTTTTCTTCGTGGAAACTTGCATTTAATCTGAAAAACCCTGAAGTTTTTATTTTTAAAAATAACTTGAATCATCATTATTTACAATTAAATAAAATATTTGGAAAGCAGATTCTACTCACAAGAAATTGAGGAGATTCCATTGTTACATGTCAAAGGAGTGAGAGAAGACTGGTGCTGAAATCCTTTTCAACCCTTAGAATTTAGAGCACGAAGTACTTGTTTTCATTGAAAGAGAGGAATATGTGCACATGTAACAGGGAGAGCTGGTTATGTAAGTGGGAGATAATGAACTTGAGTCCAAGTACTGGATGTCTCAGGTGACTGACAGTTCGATTCACACTTCTGTGTCAAAGTCTGTGTTCTCAGCAGAAAGGAATGTTTTATTAAACACTTGTTCCTGCAAGGACGTGTGGTACATACTGACCTGTGCCACCCCAGTGATCTTCACAGAGGAGATCTTTACCTGTCCTGTTTACACAGTGCTGGGTGGATTTTTGGATTCTGAGAATCAGGGGGAAGGCCAGCAAAGCAGATATCCTGGTGGGAGTCTGTTACGGGCCACCCAGCGAGGATGAAGAGGCAGATGAAATACTCCATGGGAAGTCTTGTGATCAAGCCCTCTTGTTCCTGTGGGAGAGTTTTAACTTGCTAAATGTCTGCTGGAAATACAGCACAGAGAGGAAACAGTCCAAGAGGTTCCTGGGGTGTGTGGGAGGTAATTCCTGACACAGCTGGTGAGGGAACCAACCAGGGGTGGTGCCCCACTGGACCTGTTTGGGAACAGAGAAGGACTGGTGGGTGATGTGATAGTTGGAGATCCTCTTGGGCACAGTGGTCATGAAATGGTGGAGTTTTTGGTTCTTGGGGAGATGGAGGGGTGGCAGCAGAACTGCCACCTTGGACTTCTGGGGGGGAGACTGTGTTTGGGAGCTGGGTTGGCAGAGTCCCTGGGGAGGCAGCCCTGAAGGGCTGAGAAGTACAGGAAGGCTGGAGATCCTTAAGAAGGAAATCCTAAAGGCACAGCAGGAGCAGACCATCCATCCCTATGTGCCAAAGGATGAGCTAGAGGGGGAGAAAGATCAGCCTGGCTGAGCAGAGAGCTTTGGCTGGAACTCAGGGAACAAAACAGGGTGCATGACCTTTGGAAGAAGGGGCAGGCAACCCAGCAGGACGACAAGGATGTTGTGAGATTATGCAAGGAGAAATGAGAAGGTCCAAAGCCCATCGAGAACTTAATCTGTAAAAGACAATAAAAAATATCTCTGTAAATACAGCACTAAGGAGAGTCTCCATCCTTTATTGGATGCCATCCTTTATTTCCTACCAGAACAGCCCCGTAGGGTGCAATTGCTCAGGAATGTGTGCGTGGAGATCCATTTATGAAGTATGATCATGTGAAAAGCTGTTGGGAACTACAAATAGGCAGAAAATGACACTGTGTCATGTCCTCTGTGACACCTTGTGACAGGCTGATCACTGCAGTGCCACGCAGCACTGGTGAGTGCATAAATTAAGTGCTGAGTGCCACTGGAGTTAATCAGGAGCTCTGCCATTAGTGAACAGGGGCAGTAGCATTTTCAGGGATTGACTCCTACTGCCCCCCTCTTAAATACTTGTTTCCATAATACACAAAGAGGTTGTTGTGGTGTATCCCACTGAGTGATTTCTATAAACCCACATTTCACTCTTCATATTATATGTCTGAAAGGTTCAGGTTGAGCCTGCAAGCATAGCAAGTTCAATTTTAATTCTGTTTAAAGCTTTATTTCTGTTTCTGTACATATTTCACGTAGAGTTTCTGAAGGAGTAAGTGTTCCATAGAGCACAAATCTAGCTTCAGTCTTTCTGTTACTTTGAAATCTTACAGTGAATGATAATTTTATGCAGTTGTCAACTGCAGAACCTTTCTTTAGAGATTTCGATTTCTGTTGAGACCCGTTGCCAGCACAGTAAAACAAAGGGTGACCAGTCAAGGTGTGTCTCCTTTGGCACAGGACATGTCCACGGGTCAGCCTGCATTCTCTGCATTGGTTATGCCTTCAAGACACATCCAGCTTTTGTGGATCCATTTTTTTTTTTCTGGGGGCTTCCATGCAGCTCAGCCCATGCTTGTGTCCCTTTTTTCTGGATATTCATGGCTGCTGTCCATGTGGGGTGTAAAAATGAGCTGCTTGGGAACAGTGCAGGGTGCAGGATGGTTAAAAGTGGAGAGGCAACTTTGAGACTTCTTTGAGCTACCAAAACCCCAGTGCACTGGATGTCTGGGTGTGCTTTACTCTTTCAAGAAGACAAAAATTCAAAAATGACTTTTTAAGCAGATAGCAAGGCAACATGGAAGTTTCTACTTTTAAAGGTTGACGGGGTTTTCTACTTCAGTGGCATCTGTGATGTCCTTTTTTCTGACCCCATTGTAGCTTATTTTAGTGGCCCATTTAGGGTAATCATTATACAAATTCCTTTCTGTCATTTCCAGAAACCAGCTTTCCTGGCCCCAGTGATAATTATACCAACCTTTACAAATGTGAATTATTTGTTGAGCAATTAAAAAAAAAATGGAAAAAATTCTCTTGAATTATGGCAAAAGAAAATTAAATTTGAGAAGATTACACTGATATATCTTAAAAAAAGAAGATAACAAGTCCTGCAGTGGAGCCAAAGCCTTTACCTGTGTCAGTATGGATTTATCAAATACCTAATCTGAGTCAGCTGACCTTATTGTGAGATACTGCCCTTGAACCTGTTACTGAATTACTTAACATTCGGTTCTTTTGTTTCTCAAAGCAAGAGTCAATGCAAGGTATGATTTTAAATCAGCGTGCTAAAGTGTGCATATTCTGTATATCTGTCGTTGTTTCTGTAATGCATTTGCATTACTATGAATCAATTTTATTCTGCTTCTCTAGAGACTATCGCTGCCTGCACGCTGTGATATATTTGCACTGTTGTAGATATATATATACACATGTAATGTAATTATATTATACAAACCATGTCTTTTTCAGGTTGCTCGTTACCTTTGTAGTTTACGCTTCCCGGTACAGTGGACCTGAGTAAAAATGTGGGATGTGGGGCATTCTGATGATACATTACAGTAATAGAGAAATCTTTGTATATTTCTGTATACTTAATACCTGTAAGAAGAGATTTGTATGTGCATTATTTTCCAAACTTAGGGCTTTGTTTTCTGAGACTAGAGAACATTTATGATAATGTAACACACACACACACACAAAAAAAAAAATCAAATAAAGTGTTATTATTTTCAGACAGATGCCTTTGCCTCTGTTCTCACTCCGAGGGAAGTGGAAGGTGGGTTGGTAGTGATACATCATCACTGCCTGCTCCTTGATCCTGGCAGCCAGCAAGGACGTGGAATTGCCTGTTTAGATGTAGATTGTGGTGGTTTCAGGTAACTCCCAGTATGGGTGTGTTACAGAAATAGCCAGTAAAAATCCTTTAAAACATCAACTGCAGTCACACCAGGAGTTGGAACTAGATGATATTTAAGGTTCCTTTCAACCCAAACAGAGCAAGCATCAGGGCGTGCCTCCCTGAGAAACCCTACACAAGTGAAGGACTTCCTGAACCAGTGGAATTAATTACCTTTGTATTTCCATCCAATTTTGGTGGATTTTTCTTCCACAGACTGATCTTCTATTCATCCTGTCCTTGCTACCTGCAAGTGGCAGCAGATGTTCCCTGTGCTGTTCCATTGCAAGAGGCAGGAAAGGATCATTCCCTGCTTGCCTTCTGCTTGGCAGTCTGGAATGTGTGAGTTTCTTCCTCCCTTCTCCCCAGCTGAAGAGAAACTCTGTTTTATCCTGCCAGTCACCCCTGTCCATTCCCCATTTTACCAAACACCTTCCTCCCTCATTCCACCACAGGATCTCTGCGATGTTCTGCAGCCCTCTGTGCATTTCTGTCACCAGGAAAGCCTTCAGCTGGTTTAGAAAGCCAGGATTTTCATTTCTGGTGTCTCTCCTGAAGGCTTGGCCAGGAATGACATGCTTACTGTTTCTGCTGGACTGCTGCTTCCTACTGCACTGGGCAGAAATCCCGACCTGTGTGAGGCCCCAAGAACAGTGTCAGTGCCAGGAGGAGGGCTCAGTGTCGGTGTCTTGTGCTTTGGCAAATACTCACTTTGCCTGGGTGGCTTTTCATGCAGCTTTAAGGCTGTTTCAAGGGTGTTTGTGGACTTAAGGCCAAGCCTAGACAACATCACTGTCCTTGTGCCATCCCTCCTGACCACCACAGCAACAAAACGACCTGCCTTGCTCACCACAGTTCAAAGAAAACTGCCCTAACTTTTACAAGTACCCACTCATAAATAACATGAGCAGTGATGCTTAAAGCATGAACTGCCCTAAGGATGCAATAGGATTGCATTTTCAAGACAGTTTTCTCATGATGACAGAGATCATACTTCATGTTATGTTTTATAGCCCTGGAAATAATACTAGATTGAAGGAATTATGTTCCCAGAAACTAAATACCTCCCTGTTCCAACTGGTGTCCATAGATCAGGAGGGGAAGAGGGGGAACAGGAGTCTTTCATAGCCTGAGTGGCAACATAAATTACTTTAAGCATTTTATATGGCAGTGAATGCTATTAAATAAGCCAACCATAAACTTCTCATTAGCAACACTGCAAAAATTAATATACCTCACATGCAGTTACCATCCACTGTGCACTCCAAATGGATTCATAAAATAAAGAGCGTTTGAAAATGAGGGAAACTTTATTTTCTAATAGCTATCCATTTAAATCCTACTTTGGAATGCGGGTTGAAAGGCACGGGAACCCAAGGAAGTGGGTAGAGTGAGAGAGATGGGCTTGTTGAGCATGGGAGGGTGCGGGGACCTGAGCAGTGCCCAGGTGAGCAGCGAGCAGGTGCTGTGCTGTCAGCCACCAGCACTGACATCTTCCCTTGGGACTGCCTTCATGAAGGGCTTGGTGGGAAGTGTTGCCAGCTCCATTTAGGGCAGAAAAGCTGTCAAGGGCTGGATTAGTCAAACTGACACTAATTGCATCCATTTCTGTTGTTTAGTGCGTTTTAAATTTCACAGCCTCATTTGGTTTTGTGTATCTTTTTTTTTTTTTTTCCCTGTGCCTTGTAGATTTTCTCAAGATCTGTGAATTTTATTATGCACTGTTAACTCTGCATGATGGCTTTGCTGGTTTCCTGACATTCCCGTTCTGAGCCTGTGCCTGCACACACATAGGAAGGCTGAGAAAAAAGTCAATGCTATCTCTTTCACAGACAGAAAACATTATCAAAACATGAAGCTGATCCATTGTCAGCCTCTGACGGCAAAAACACCCCTGCAGAGCTGCACTGTTTTCCCCAGTTATTTCTAGCAGAGTCTTGTCCCACTGCCTGTTTTGCTCTGCTGGGCAGGTGAAATAAAGCTCCACCTGTTCCTAGGACCTTCTTGCTTATCCCCACAGCACCTGTAGAGTCAAATATGAAGTAGATTTTGTGGCTTCAAGAGTCTTACAGGTGCTTTTTGTCTTTCTCCTGTGTAAGAATCAGACAGTAACCCCAAAGTACTTAATACAGAAACAAAAGTGACAGTAAACCTTTTGATTTTGCTCCTTCTGTTTGTTGAAACTCATGTTCTGTGTCTTGGTGAATCATCCCTTAGATGAGGCATATTGCCAAGTCTCAAAAAGGGTTAGAAGCAGGGGAAATCTCATTTTGTGGCAGGAAGGAGCTGGATTTTACTTACCAAATTTACTTTTCATGAAGCTTTCTGGGAACACCACAGACTGGAGTGTCAGTCCACGCTGGTGGTAAGTCAGGCCCCTGGGAATTGCCTAGAATTTCTGCAACAAGTTCATCAATTACGTTATTTGGATCAGCAGCAGTGAAATATTTTGATTCAAGAGTTCCAGATTCTCATTTCAATTCTGATGTTTTAGGACCTAATCCCTCAAAATTCCTGTTTACTGAAACAACCTTCTGTTATGCACAGAGACAGAAGCACTTGTTGGAGGAAGCCTGAGAGACCTAACTCAGAGACAGATGGGAACAGGACCCTACAAGGGCCTGTCTTTGTCCAGTGGCTTCTCCGAGGGGGATTTCTGGCTGCCACAGTGAGTGTACAAAGGGAGCCCACAAAGCAGAAGAAGTTGTCATAGCTAGATGAATAGAAACACTGGTCTCCAGCAGAAAAGTACTTTGTTTTCTTACCCTGCCCACCTCTGGTAAGTGGAAGTTCTATGCAATGAAATTTCATGAAGTGAAAAATGGAAATTTTAGCATTCACTGGCAGGGGAAAGATCACCCAAGGACGGCAAACACTGGAACAAAGCTGCATCCTCTTCCACAGCACCTGAGTGCTACCCAGCTGGTTCTAGAACACAAGTGCATTCTGCATTGCAGCACAAATATTTTACAGCAATGTCTGTTTGTCTGGCTGTTTTCTTCTAGTACTGAGGACATGTTTGTTGTCCCATTGTGTACCTGGTGGAGTGTGCTGGGACAGGGACCATCCATGCTCTCCAAGGTAGCTGGGCAGCTCACGTTCATATACCAACACTGGCAGCTTTCAAACGCTTTAGAAGAAGGCTCAGATGAGGAAAAAGAAGCCTGCAGAGTAATAATGGACTGTTCTGCCCAAAGAGGACTTTTGTTTCTGGCAGAGTGCTGCTTGGAAAACTTACCTGAGAGCTTCTGAAACTCTCACCTGAACTTTGCTCCTAAGGAAGGTTTAGCAGCCCACACCTCAGAGCGAGTTTTCCTTTTTGGACTCAGTCTAGCAGTGAGTGCGACCTCTCGGGAACTGAATCTGGGTCTGGAGATCATCACTCCGCCTGGGTTTAACACAGGGAGCCAGGTTTGGTTCTTGTGTTATATTTTCTGATCTCCAAGCTGTTTAATGGCATCGTGGTCAAGTTTTCAAGCTTTAGTAAAGCCAGTAACTCACACAGACACCTGTGCCAGCACTGTGTGATTTAGCTGCTCTCAAGAGAGGAAGATTTCAGTTTCCATATTCTTTTTCACTTCAGTTTAGCACCTTGTCTGAAATTTTTCTTTTGAACACAAGCTTTGCCAGAGGAGGTGTTTGGCACTGTAGCAGGATCCATACCCTTCCCAGAGTCATTTGGGAATGGCACCTGAAGGAAGTGGCACGTTAAAAAAAACACCTTTTTTTGAGGTGTTTGCAGTTAAATCCCTTGTTCACATGGCTACAGGTTTGTTCTTCTTTGCCAGTATCCATCTGCTCTGAGCTCCTTGTCTGTCCTAGTTTTCTCCCATTACTTCTCCATGTCAGCCAAATACAGCTTTTCTGCATTGCTTCAAAGTGAACAATTTCTGAGACCTTTTCCTTGGCGACAATTGCTTTAAAAGCCAGTAGAACATCTCCACTCACTGAAGCACCATTGCAATCAATCTTCAATGTCAAACATGCTGTATTCAGCCCTTATTAGAAGCTGGACTTTTGGGGGCACTCAGCTGCCATGGTTGCAGGTTAGGACTCCTGGATATTTGAGATTTTAAATGTCATTCACTGCGTAATGGCCTCATCAGCACAAAGCCTTTATGTCACAAATTGACACAAATGGGTTCCTGTAACACCTTTGCTGACAAAAATCACATCGCTGACCTACTTTTTTCTCCCTTTGTGTTGGTTTAACACAGCCTGGTTTTGTTGGGGGCGGGAGAAAAGCTGCTTGAAACTTCTATGTCTGGCACAGACCCAATGGCTGAAGGCTCTGACGATGGACAGGTTACTAGCACAGTTAGTTAGTAACGCCTCTGTGATGATATATTTAAGAAAGGAAAACTGCAGGAAGTTTTCTTTCTTCTCCTGAGGGGTGATGAGGAGGCCACCAGGGCCCATCCCAGTGGGGGCCGCTGGTGGCTGCATGGCTGGGGCCTTCCTGAGGCCGGGACTGTGTGGCCGGGGCCTTGCTGAGGCCAGGACAGCGTGGCCAGGGCCTTCCCAAGGCCGGGACTGTGTGGCCGGAGCCCTCCCGAGGCCAGGACCGCATGGCTGGAGCCCTCCTGAGGCCGGGACCATGCAGCCGGGGCCCTCCCAAGGCCAGAGCCACCTGTGCGGTGCCAGTGAGGATGATGTGGCCCACAGCAAGAGACATGGAGAGTGATTCTCTGATACAGAGCCCGGACAAAATCAACCTTTCAACTGGAACTTACAGACACCAACTTTCTCCCAAGTCAGAGAAAAAGGAAAAGCAAGGACATGTGAGGAGAACCAACATGGCGGCACCAAGGTCAGTGAAAAAAAGGAGAGTGAGCAGATGCTCCAAGTGCAGGAGCTGAGATTCTCCTGCAAGCCGTGGTGAAGACTATAATACAACAAACTGTTTCTCTATAATTCACGACGTGCATGGTGGTTGCAGAGATCCACACGCAGCCTCACTCTCACGCTCGAGTGCATGGATACTGAAAAGTTATAATCTGAGAAACTCGAACAGAGATGACCCTTGCTTTTAGAGATCAAGGAAAAGAGCCTTCACTTCCAAACTAGACAGCTCAACCTTAAAAGACTAAACCCCATGAACTAAAATGACCCACGCTGGGCAGTTGTAGGAAGACTGCTTGGCCCGTGGGAGGGACTCACATTGCCGCAGGTTCTGGAGGGACTGCTGCTTGTGGAAGTTAAAACCACGCTAGAAAAGTTTGCAGAGAACTATCTCCCATGGGAAGGATCCCACAGCACAGCAGCAGAAACTCTTTTCCTTAAGCATACTGAAGAAAGATTTTTAAGAAGTGAAATACTGACCAAAGGCCCATGTTTTGTTTCCTTGCGCAGTCAGTGGAAAGAGAGAGGGACTGGGAAAGAAAGGTGTTCTGAAGGTTTGCTTTGGTTCTCATTACCCTTTTTAAATTCTGTTAACAATAAATCTTCTTTATACTGTTTAAGTTTTGAACCTGTTTGCCTAAAGTGTTTTTTTTTTCCAATAATGCTTAACTCATGAAAACAAAGTTTTCAATTCCCCCTCCTCTGCTCAGCTACAGCTGAGGGAAATAAGTAGATGGTTTTTTTGTGGGTGCCTGGCGCTTAGCCAGCATCAAACCATGACACTCTCCCAGAAGAATATTCAGAACTTTATTTACTTATTTAGCACTCACTGCATGGCGATGCAGGTGTGCAGAGCTGCAGATACAAAGGGTGCATCTTCATTCAAGTCTTTTTCTCTCTGAGGCTGTAAATGAGGCCCATGGACACTGCCTCAGGTGAGGGGAGCCCTCAGACTGACCCTGAAGGGGAGGAGAGGAAGGTCCCTCCTTTTGTAGCCACATCTCTGTAGGTCCTGCACACTTCTCTTTGGTGTGCACTCCATCTCCTTTGGGATCTCACTTTGCTCTGCCTTGGCTCTACCTGTCATCCTCAAGTCCTCAGCGGCTGTGGCTTTCAGTCTGTTTCTGCCAGCTTTATTTTCTCACCAAAAAATGTTAATTTTTTGAATTCTAGGCAGTTTTTTCAGGTTCATTTGTGTAAGTGTGGATAACAGTCTACCTAGAGAGACCTTGAGCACTCACCTAATTCAAATTCCCAGAACAGACATCATGCCTTCGGACTTAGTGATGATGGCAGATCCTTAGGTAATAATTATTTGTGCTGTAAGCAACTAACTCTGATTTATTACCCCAAATGTCTGGAGCAGCTGCGTGACCCTGTGGTGGCTTAGCTCTTGGGAATACTTGGCCTCAGCACAGCAGTTCATGGTTTTTGCAGGTGACATCATGCCCAGGGATGATGCTGAGGGCACTTGGTCTGTTCTGCTGGAGTAGAGGAGGGTGAGGGGAGACCTCACTGCAGTCACAACTTCCTCGTGAGGGGAAGAGGAGGGGCAGGCACTGATCTCTGCTCTGTGGTGAGTGACAGGACTCCGAGGGAATGGCCTGAAGTTGTGCCAGGGCAGGTTTAGGTTGGATATTAGGAAAGGGTTCTTCCCCCAGAGGGTGGCTGGGCACTGAACAGGCTCCCCAGGGCAGTGGTCACAACACCAAGCCTGACAGAGCTCAAGGAGTGTTTGAACAACATGCTCAGGCACCGGAATTCTTGGGGTTGTGCAGGGCCAGAAGTTGGATGACGATTCTTGTGGGTCCCTCCCAACTCAGCCTTTTCTGTAATTCTATGAAACATCTGCAAGGATGTTCAGTACACTGCTCAGTTTATTGCTCATGCTACAACCAGTATCCGACCATATTCAAATCATATTATTGTGCCTGTTGGAAGTGGTTTATAAATGACTAATTTTTTACCTGCCTGGATAAACTCATCACTAAAGTGTACTGGGATAAATTCAACCTCCAAGGAGGCATGTTAAGGAGGAAGTTTTTTACAATGAGGGTGGTGAAAGGTTGCAACAGGTTGCTCAGAGAGGTGAAAAGGCCCTGGGAATCCCTGTAAAAGTTCAAGGACAGATTGGACGGGGCTAGGAGCAACCTGATAGAGTTGAAAATGTCCCTCTTCATTGCAGGGGGGTTGGACTAGATAACCTTTAAATGTCCGTCCAAACCATTTTGTGATTCTGTGTCTCCAGCCTCTTCTCTCCTTGCAGCACAGCCCTGCACAACAGTTCTCCCCTGCTGAGCCCTGAGCGGAGTTTGGTGCTGCAGCAGGCTCAGGTCACCCATTTTATTCCCAACAGGGCTCTCAGAGGCTCTTTACTGGGCTCTTTAGCGAGCTCTCACTCAGCTGAAGCAGGGAAGCATTCCAGCTGCTGTGCTGAGCATTCAAGACTCCCAGGAAAAAGCAGCCACCCTCAACACCTGGAGCTTCTCCTGTGTCTGGCGAGACACAGCAGCTCCATTTCAGATTTAGGCCAAGGCTGGGAGTGCCTGCACATTGTTTTTAGTATTGCAGAGACATTTCCTGAGCGTGACCCATGGGACCTGCTTGTGCTGAGCACCAGAGACAGGGTGATACAGAGAGCAGGAGGTGTTTGAGTCAGACCAGCTTGGTATCCAGCTAACAAAGGTACCCTTCCCTATGTCTCAAGGGGAAAAAAAAAAGCCCAAACCCACAGCTATATCTATATAAAGGCAAACCCTGAATATTTTCAGCATTCAGAAGGACGAGTGGCCCGTGTGATGCCAGCTAACAAATTCAAGCAGTCACTTGCAAGTGTGAAGTGTAACTAACACAAAAAGCTGAGTGCCGTGTTCCTTTTGGAAGCACTGGTGGCTGCTCCCTCATCAGCAGGTGGCTGACATGCCAAATTTCCTGGGAAACAGAGAAATACACAGCTTTAAAATAAAGACAGTAAAAAACCCCCTCAGAAGTTGTGGAGTACTTCTTTTATTACAGTGAAAACTTGTGCGGTACTAGGCTACTGAAAGAATAAAAGCTACCAGTAACTTTTCATCAGAAAGGAGTCAATCCCAGATACAAAACAGTCTAGAAATCATGGCTGTTGCAAAATACAAAGTCTGAGTTGGGATCTCCGTCTGTTGTTCCACTGGAGTAGATCCAAAGATTGCAAAGTTCTCGATGGACGTTTCTCCTTTAACAAGCTGGGGAGGTAAAGAGGAGAAGCAGATTAAGGGACATGTTTTCTCCATAAATCACACAAGATGCTAGGAGGTGTTTTGCCTAGATGTAGGACATCCAAAAGGCGATTTTTTTTGTGATTTAGACCAACCCCCCTATGTAGATGTGTTGCCTGTCTGTGATTCAGATCAGCAAAACCAAATTGTGGTGAATTTTACGTAGTACAAAACACAGTGGGGCTGAGGCTATTGGTTATTAAATATGCTGAAAGGTCAATCCTAACTAAAAAAGAGTTGGTAAGGTATCAGAAATTTCTGTAAGTTTCATTCCACATTTCTAAAGCAAAGCCTTTTATCTCTCATGCTGATAAGGTGGATATGAGCTGGGTGGCACCTCTGCCATGGCATTAGCTGAGGGCTTGAGCTCACACCTGAGCCCAGGCTACCACATTGCCCACAAATCTCTGGCTCAGATGCAACAGCAACGCCCCACTCTCTGTACAAGAAGCTGTGTTTTTAGAGTTTAGCCACCTTTTCCTGCTCACACCCTTAGGAATCTCTGGCTGGCACAGCACACCAAGCCTGGGTGGGGCAGGGACCCTACCAGGAGCCGTGGAACATCCACAGGGACACAGGGGACATCTCCTGCAGGACATTACCTTCCTCCACGACGCGGTGGTAGAAGCACCAGGGGACACCGGCGGGGTGTGGCCTGAAGCAGCAGCCCTTCTTTGTGCACTCCCTGGGCTTGATGGCGGGGTGGCCGCAGTTTATCCTGCTGTATGGATCGTTGGGACACATTTTCCTCACTGTGTAAAGCAAAAAAAAAAAAAACAAAGGCAGGAAGGAGAATGTGTTACTTCATGCTCCATCTGCCTGGTGATGTAATTCGCTAGTAAAAGGCAGGACACAAAGGTGAGGTCCCTGAGCACGTCCCTGACGACCTCTGAACCAATTTCAGGCAGCAGATTCACCCAAATCCTCACCCAGCCTCTTAGGCAAGACTAAATTCCAAGGTGTGATTAACTGCTGCTGTGCCCCAGGGACCACAGGAGGCAAAATTCACCCCTGGAAGTGTCTGGCAGCAACACATCTTTAGTTATCCTAAATCCAGCAATGGGGTGAAAAGCCCTGTGCCTCCCATAGTGGTAACACATGCAGTGGCCTCAGACCAGGAAATGTCCATGACCTGACCCCACGCTCACCCCAGAGCAGCCTGGCTGACATGGGGAGAGGACCACCCAGCCCTCTCTGCGTGCCAACTTAAGTTACAGAAAGGAAATTAGTCATTTAGAAGGAAATCACAGCTCTGCCAGGCACTCAAAACTAAAGTCCCAAGTAAAGAGATTATACCACCCAGCTTGAATACTTCAGTTTTTCCTCTCATGGAACAGTTCTGCTCAGAAAAGCAATTCCATGAAAATGGCACTGTAAATTGCTGCTGCTCGTTTTTCAAGGTTTACAAGAACTGCAAACAGTGCTCAAAAGCAAAACTATTTTTTCCTTCTCTAATTCTGATCCCTGTTGACTAATCTCGATTTATATCAGGTTCTTCTGTTGGGTAACATTGCCTTTGCACCCTCATTTCCTTTCAGTCACCTGTGCAGCTGCAGAGACTGCCCTGAAGTTCTCCTCAGAAGGAGTTGTGCTGTCAGCCCAGCAAATGTAGCTTACATTGAGTTAATTAACACAGCTAATTACACTCAAGTTACTTAACACAGTTATGTAAAATATACAGCTAATCCTCGAAAGACTGGGAGAGCAGTTGTTATCCTCTCTGAGAAAATAATGGTAAAAAATAGAAGCAGGATGCTGGCAGATGTCAAACAAGTAGCCACACGGCAAACCCATTTAAATAAGTGCTGAGGATCCCTTGCTATACCCATGGACAAGACCACAAATGAAACTGCAATATCTCTAAATAATCGACACAGGTTTTTTGATAACTTGAAGCCTAAAGGAAGAGGAAATATATTTTGTGAAGAGGATGAGGCAGAAGTCTGATGGATAAGCAAGGCCTGACTTTGCATTTTACTACCACTGGTCTCCTAACAGAGGTTTGTGCCCACTTTTCTTGCCTCAGGAGAAAAGCAACACTGCTCCCTGGTTGTAGACATTTCTGGATAATCAAACACGAGGTAAATCAGTGTTTCTGGCACAGCTATTACCTTTCTTTGGTTTAGGACTGTAGCACCAGGGGACGCTGGGGATAGAAGCGTTGAAGCAGCACCCAATTTTCTTGCACTCTACTGCTGAGATCCCCGGATAACCACAGTTTGTCCTCTCCCTGGGAACCACTTTACACTGGCATTTTGCTGTTCAGGACAGAAAGGAGCAAGTTAGAGGGTGTCAGCTTGCACACTTGTTATGGAGGGGAGTTTATCAGACGCTGACTGGGAACAATGCTCTCTCCCCAGATGCTTTCCATCTTTTCTCTTCCCTGCCAAGACCACAGCCTGAGTGGTTTAAAAGCTGCTTTTAAACTTCTACCAATTTTGGTCAGGGCTGTACATCACACTTTCAGAGTCTGTGGTCTCACTTGCAGCCAAGCCAGCACAGCGGGGTTTGTGGGCTTCAAATTGACCACACCAAATGGGAAATCCCGAGAACTTCAAACACTATGCTATTAAATGTTTGCTGCTTTGCCCATCTCATGTGAAGAGGAAAAGATTTAAGGGTCCAGTGGATATTCAAACAGACGTAAAGATACAAAATCTTTGCATTCTTGACAGATGATTATAAAATACAGGATGATGTGCAAATAGCTGAAGCTATGCTTTTAACGTTTAAAGTCTACTGCACAGTCATCCACAACGAAGAATTCTGGAGCTGTCCTCCAGCTGTCATTGAGTTACTTGCTTTCCGCTTCTGGAGCTGTCTAAATGACTTGTCTTTTAATGAGGAGGCAGATAGACTCCTTTAAAACTGTATTCACGTGGCAAAGCAGCATAAACCAAATGTCAGAAGACAATTTAGACAGAGCTGTCTCCTGTTCCAGCCCTGGTCCTGTTCTAGCGACCTCCTCTGCCTTTGCAGTGGGTTCCTGGTTATTCCACCAACACAAGAGCTCATCTGCAGTCTTTCACATTTTGCTATAGATCTCTCTGAAATACATTTAAAAGTAGGCTCCAGCTTTGGGAATAAGCAGCAAAGAAAGCCGCTTGCTGTCTGGTCTGTTAAAGCTGACAGGCTCTGGCTGCAGTCGGTGGGATGAGGGTCCCACACGTACCTGGAAGGCAGCAGGAGGTGGATGTACTTACTTGGAGGTGCAATTCCCTCTGCCAGGGTGCTGAGGGCTACGACGAGGGTGACAGAGAGCGCACAGACCACCTTGAGATCCATGGCTCGTGGAAGAGGAGCAGTGCAGCTTTCCCTGGAAGCTGAGGATTTTATGCACTCCTTGTGTTTGCCCAGCGAGGTCCGATAACATTGTTCCATCTGATGCTTCACCCAGAAGGTTGGGTTTTCTGTTGTTTGGTTAGGAAGTGTTGCCATGCATATTTTGATATCCCAGAGATAAAGTTCTGGGCTCCCGTGAGCTATTGATCACACATCTACTGCATACCTATAGATACGTATCTATTACGTGATCCCATAATCTATCAAATGGATGCTGCTGGGTGCCTCTGGGTGCCAGAGGCACCTCTGGGTGCTCCGATTTCATTGCCTTTAGAGTATTTCACACCTCTGGCCAGTTTTTATTTTCCAATCACTACTTAAAAAGATGTAAAATGTTTCCTAGCCAGGTGTATCTTTTCTGCCTAATTTTTCCCTGGCCTGAAGGTTTTGGTTATGCTTACTCTGAAACAGGTAAGGGAGGAGGGCTGGCGGTGTGACACCTCCAAGCCTCAGGAGACCACCCTGCACCTGAAAAAATACACAAACACACAAAGTGGAAGGTGTGACTGTGAAATACTGAGCCCAGCTAAGGCCACTGTTGGTTTCCACACAAGGGGAATATTTTGCTTGTCCAGGCATCAGCCCTGAGTGTCCCAGTTTTATTTTGGAGTTGCTGCCCTGTGCAAGGTCTTGTTCCAGGGGTGCCACCGCAGGGACTGTCCCCACCCCCTCTGCCCTATCCCCAAAGCCAAGCAGCACTTCCCAACCCATTCACCACTACCTGCATGTGGTTTACCAAAACCAAACTTCTGAAGCACCATGTTTGACCTCTTAAATTCCTGACTGCTTTTCTCCTGGTTTCAAAGGTGGCCTCCAAGGCAGCCTTTGGGCTGTTTTGGGACAAGTAGCCTTGGGACTTGGACTGCTGCAGGCTTTAATCTCCCTTTTGGACAATTTTCTACCATTTGCTGTAACGTTTCTTAACTTTCAGCTACTTTTCAACTCTTAAACACAATCAGAGCAGTGCCAGGGAGAGGGGGAGAAGCAGTGGGATGGTGGGACCATCTCTGCACCCTCCCCACCGGAGGCACCTGCAGAGCAGGCAGGGCAGGCTGCAGCCCCTTTGGTGCTCTGCAGCATCACTTTTCCTGTGGGAAAAACACTGGGAACTCTTCCTGTCCATCACCAAAATAAAGAGATTCAATGCATTTTTTTGATCTTTGACAGAACTGTGTCTTCTTGCTTTTGAATATTACATATGAGTTTGTTTTGTGCATCTTTCCACTACAAAGCTCAAAGCGAGAACTTTCAGCTTCCACGGTTGTGTTTTGGAGGAAGTTTATTTGTTGAAAAGTATTTCCAACAAAGTGGGAGGGATTTTGTTCTACAAGGGAAAAAAATAATAGGGTTCTTTTTCCTAAAGGTTAACTTATTTAATACTTTATGGACTCTATTTATATCCATCCCTATTTAAGACATGGATGGCATTTCTCACTGAAAGTCACGATTCATAAATTAGATATTTTGTGTATCCTCCATTTCACAAGATACCAGGCTGCAGGCAGAAGAGGAATATACTCCATCACTCAGCAGCTCGTATCCCACTTTTTACTTCCATCACTTAGAGAAAGCGTCAGGCTAAACACTTTAAAATCCAGTTTTCCCCTTACGTGCAAAGGTCCACCATGATGCTTGTCCAGAGAAGTCATTGGTAGTTTTTCCACCAGCTTTCTCCTCAGGGAGCAGGGGGTGAGGTTGGCTGAAACACTGCCCGTGCACGAGGGGAAAGCAGTGATCTCGAGGGGGACCGCGCTGCTTTCGGACTTCCACAGAATTCTCAATAGATTATCAGCCCATCGTGTGAGTCAGCTGAAACTGCAGATAACGTTTGTCGCTCCTGCTCCTTTCTGGACATTAATTAAGTCCGTATCTGCTGGCTGTCACCTCTTGGGCCCGATCCCAGCTGCGGGCACAAAGGCAAATCTACCCCTGAGCTCTCACTGCGGAAAGAGCGTTTGATTGGCATCGCAAAGCAAACACACCGCAATAAATGAGCTGCCTGCTTTCTGCCAGGGGATTACTTAAAGATCTTTAATATGTTTATATAGCAAAGCCTTGAAAGTTATCTGGGGTTTCCCTGTAAATGTGTTTCCTTCAGTGAGGCCGGCACCTACCTAAACCTTTTGGTAACTCTGTAAAGGATCTCGGGCTCTGCAAGTGCCCATGGCCAGAAGGGGCTTGGAGGGCTCCTTCCTCCTCTCCAGGCTCTGTGTCCTCACCAACCACTCTCTCCTGGTCCCTTTTATCTGCACTGTGGTGCTCTTATTTCCTCCCCAGCAAGGACATGGAGAAATCACCACAGCTGGTATTGGATCTTGCTGTGGATCAGTGGCAGGCTGCAACTTTATTTTGCGAATGCAGAACTTTTGAAGGATAAGGGTATTTTTTTCTATCTCTTTTCACTTAAAATAACCAGCAAACAGTACAACTTTGATTTTCATCCTAAAGGGAGTGTTTTGTCCTGAAGGTAGTTTCTTTTTTGTGGTAACTGTTAGTTTGAATGCTGACATGAAGAAATCTGTCACTGGGCCAACAGCACTGCATGTGAGCCCACAAAGTAAATCCCAAGTTTTGAGTGCTCTCTAAAGTAAATCATCATAACAGAGGAAAAAAACAGTGGCAAAGGAGAGGGGTGTCTGCAATTTGCTTCTTCCAGCAGCGAGAGGCACACAAAAGCATGAGTTGGCACATGAAATTCCTCAAACCAGGACACTATCTGTCTGCCTACCAGATAACACTGAGGGGTCAAAAAAACAAACAGAGAAAATCCTACGTCTTAATTCTGAAAATGGACAGTTCAAAATAACCCCTGAGATCCATGGCTTTGATAAAGATCCCTACCAGAGATGTACTAATGCAGTTGTCAAAACCAACTTGAACCTTGTGCGTTCAAACTCCTTCAGGGGAATTTTGTCAAAGAATATGTCGTTTTTACAAACCACAGACAGTGCTGGAAGAGGACTTTCATCACATTTCTGTAGCAAACATCCTTGCCCAAAGTGAAAAGAAACATTTAATTACTGAAGTTAATCAAATGTGTAACTCAGAGCTGAGTCAAATCTAAAAGCCTGAATTTCATCATCCAGTACACTACAAAAATGCTTGGTTGTGATGCAAGGCCCAATGCCAGTTTAGAAATGCAGTTCTGAGCCTGTAATTTTCCCTAATGCTTCTGGGATCTCCAAGCAGTCCACAATCTCAGCACTGCCATCATTTTTTGTGAGCACCAAAATAACACCAGAAAATCCTTATCGTTCCTCAAATGAGGTGGCGACCAGCCTATGCAGAAGAGAACACGCTGGCTGGAGCCAGCAAAGCAGGGCAATATGTATTTTGTTTATTTTCTAGACCCCAGAAAAGGTCATTTTGTAGTGATCCAGAGAGGGGAAGAAACTCCTGAGAAATGCAGAAAATCTGATTCAAGACATGACCACTGAAAGGTCTTGTTATGATAATGGTTGTGACGCATTCCAGTTTACCATGCCACAGGCAATGAGGGAGTCCAAATCTGTGGCTGTCTGTAGTTTCTGTGTTGTCATGGCAAGCCATAAACCTTCCCGGAGAGCGCAGCGGGGCTGCCTCGGGGAGAGCGGCTGTTCCACTTCCCGCAGCCATTCCGGGCGGCCCCGCGCTCGTGCTCTGGCTTGCTGTCAGCTCCACAACATGGTGGCAATGAAGGAGGCCAGAAGACTCCAGGGACCCCAGAAGAACTTTATTCACACAGTAAGCACAGGTTCCCAGAGGCAGATAATCCCAAAATGCCAGCGAGTCTGGGCTTTTTTAGGGGGAGGAGAGGGGCGGAGAGGGCACATGCACTAATGGTGTCAGGGTGCAGGGGCGGAGTTGGGGTATTGGGACCAATAGGAAAACCCTGTGGGAGCGGCCAGGACTAGGGGCGGGGAAGGGCAGGCATTTAGTAAGAAAAGGAGTGGAGAAATATAGCAGTACACAAATAGTGACCTATTACCTTCTAAAAAGGGAAACATAAACCAAGAAGACTTATTAAATTGAGCTTAAAGGAAGAGTAAAGTGTGTGAAATGTTGGCAAATGGCAGGATGCTATTGAAGGACACAATATGAAAAACTCAATATTTACCATCGAACAAAAAATATGAAAAGGATGTCCCCAGGCACACATATAGACCCAGAATAATTAAATGAGAGAGTAAAGGAAGCTACTAGAAGAAAAAAGACCTTTTTTTCCAAGTCACATAAAAAAAATAGAAAAAAACCCTGCTGCAGGAAAGTAAAATCATGAAGAGGTAAATAAATATCTTCTTTTCAGATAGGAGACAAAGGTCAGCAAGCACAGGGAAGAGGAGAGGATTGCAGCAGCTTGGTAAAAACCAGAGACCACTGCTTCTTCTAGCAGGATCCATCTTTATTACACACACTCCAGTATCTATATGTTTCTACCATGGAAAGGAAGTTTTAACAAAAGTTTTGGGAACATGCAGAAGGAAAGGAAAAACAGTTATGCCACCAAACACTTGGCAGGGCACTTTTCTGTCCCTTATCAGCCACTCAGGCAAACAACCCACCTCCCGGCGTTCAGGGAGGTAAAAGAGAAACATTTACACCTGGTGTTTAGGGCTGCTGTCATTTCCCTGGTGCATCTTCCCAAGAGAACGGAAGGCCCTTATCAGAGTTAAGATAAACAAGTAACAAGTTGCTTATCTATACAGGGCTTTCCTTAAGGCCGAGGTGGCTGCCTCTGCTTCCACAATGATCACTGTGAGCGCAGAGTGAGGATGACAGGAGCATATGGAGGATAACAGACAGTTTTGTGAAAACACCAGCTCAGTGCTTAGCAACCGTGAGAAAAGCAAATGACAGATTAGCAGTTCTTAGGCAAGGGAGAGAGAATCACAGATTTACAAAGTTTTCCCATTTTATAAACCCACCCTGTGTCTACATTTTCATGACGTGTTCTCAGTCTCCAGCCTGTAAAAGGTCCCGTGGTGGGGACGGTGGTGTGGGACAGCATCCACACCAGGAATATTTATGTACACCAGGTCTCTCAAGATCCATACAGGTCACAGGAGGCACAGCTCGTGGTCTCATCTAACACAAAAGTCTCAGGGGTAGGTTAGAAGCACATGAAGGAAGATAGTTCATCACCTTGCACAGGGATATGATGCAATTAAGCTGCGGATGCTAAAATTTCCCACAGGTCTGAAAAGCAACTGGATGAATTCATTGAAGAAAAATTGTTCGAGGCTGTTAAATCCCCAAACTACACATCTATCTCAGGAAATGTCTAAGCTTCAAATCCTTGGAGGTTGGAAGGGTATTCTGTGGAAGTATCACTGCCTGTGGCTGGCTGGATTTGAGCAAAAGTTATTCGTCTTTTCTCAGGATAGAACAGCCAGAAAGCATTCAATAAAGTGATGGGGCAGGAGTGGGAAATGAGAATAATGTAGTGTATGACTGGATTATCTTTGCTCCTTGTTGAAGTTTTTCTGTACGCACCTGTAAGTGGCACAGGGAACTGGTCTGGGAGACAGATTAACTCAGCCTGGCAGATGTCACGATTTTATCATTGCATCTTTTGATTTTCATCATTTCTCAGGGACATCTTTTCAAATCATCTAGTGAAAGTTTCAAGCTCAAAACCAAGATAATCTAGTTTGGGTTTGATACTGAATCTGGTAAATATGTCCTGGTTTGGAGAATGGAAAATGCTGTGATGGGTGAAGCTTCACAGATGATTCTGAAACGCACCAAAACCTGAAGCAAACCCACGCCAGTGGATTGGTTGTGATTCCCAGAAAGAAGAGCCAAATCCAGCACCACTCATGACGTGGGGAGGGTTTGTGGGTCTGTTCCCTTCCACAGTGACTGGTGGGAGGGAGGGATTCTTGCAGGTGCAGTGAAAGAGCATCACCTACGAGGGGCTCGAGCTAACACCTCTCACCTGCACACAGGGACAGGGACAGGGAGTCACTGAGATCACCCAGCAGCTCCAAACACTGAGGCTCTGAGGGCAATGGCATGGAACAGCTGATAGATATTGCCCATATTGTATCACTTTAGCACAATTCATTCATTAATGTCAGAGCAATTGGCAATGTAAATAGGAGCAGGCAGGGGTGAGCAGCCATTCACCCTGCAAGGTAAAAGGAAATGTTCCCCCTTTAGTTTTCTGGCAGCTTCTCAGAGCAGACTGAGAGCTCTGGGTTTCACCTCATGTGTCAAGGACTATTATTTGGGACACATGAGATATGAAAAAGAAATCCATGGTTCTCATTTGCTACTATGGGAACAGTGATCAAAACTTTGAAAACCAGGCAATGCAGGCAAAGGGCTGCAAGGTTATTTCTGACACAAATAGCTAAAGAGATAAATACAAATGACAAATGCCTGAAATAGGAGACGCAGGAGTCGTAGGGAAAAAAAAAAAGTGAGCCTAAGACCTCGTGTGGGAGGAAAAGGTCATTTCAGAGAACTTTTGCCCTAGTGGTTTCAAAAGTGGGCAGCAAAAAGATACTGCCTGAACTGCTGTCTCCAGCTGATGGTGAGGACTGGAAAGGCTCGCAGGGATGTACGGTGTGACAGGGTCTGTAAAAGAATTGAGGTTAGAAAGTGACCTGGGCTGGCTCAGCTGAGCTGATAGCGAAAATTACCTACAGAGCTGGCAGAGTGGAGTCAAGATTGTTGCTGTTTTTAGCAAGTTTCAGTTATTGCTCTTTTCACTGATGACTGTGAGGGGAGGAAATATTGGCCAGGAAGTGTTTCTTCTGCACCAATTAAATGTGGTTAAAAACAGAGGGAGAAATATTAAGCTCCAATGTTAGCAAGAGCTGATATATGAGGATTAGTGGGAGAGATACTTCAGGGGACAACTGTGTCTCTGTACAGTTCAATTCTTCAAGGGATTTAACAAAATAATGGTAGAAAAATGTAGAAAGTGGAAAGAAAAGAAGTAGAAATTTCAACAAAAAAAAATTGCTAGCTATGAAATTCCTTTGAAATCTTCCCTTTAAAGATTTTAAAGAGACTGGACATACAAAGTGAACTGTAAAGTTCTGGCAAGAATCAGAAAAGAAAAAAAAATTCTCTCGAGACGGGAAAATCTTAACAAGAACATCTTATTTTTGTAATAAGTTACTGCAGGTGAGAGCTTTGCAGAAGCCAGAGCTCAGGCCTAGAGGAGCACGTTGGAGGTTTCCAGCTGGGATGAAGGATGCCACGGCAGAGGAAATGGCACCTGAGGCTGCCCTTGCTGTGTCCTGCTTACCTGGGGTAACCCCACAAAAAAGGATGCAACCACTCACTGATCTACAGCTGAGGTGCAAGAGCTGGATCAGATGCACCCAGCAGGACTAAAGTACAGCTGTTAGAGCTGGCTGGGATCTCTCCAACATAAAGTTTCATCAGGATGAGTGGATTGAAACAGAAACCTGATGCCTGCAAGGATTGCATTGGCAGAACAGCGCTGTGACAGCTCTTCCTGACCTGAAGGTGTTCTGGGATGGGGCAGGCAGCAAGCAAGAGGGGTCTCTGTCACCTCAACAAAAAGCCATTTGCAACAGCTCCTGGAAGGGAAAATCCATCTGGCATTTTAAAAACACCAAAAATATTACACCTGGTTCATTAATTCCCTGAGTCTGGAATACCCAGCAGCTGGGAGAACACTTGAAGTGGACACTTGCCCTCTTCTTGTGGCCAGGTGCGTCCAGGGCCCAAGGCAGCAGAGCTTTGCCCTTCCACCTTGCCAGGGAGGTGGCACTGGCTCCATCTTCCCCATTTTCATATGAAGTCCTAGCTCAGATCTGCAAGGCAAAGTGAGAGCTAAAGCCAGAAAAGCCCTCTGATAGTGAGAACATAAAGCCAGTTTGGTACAAATAGCAAAGCAATCAAATTTTGATGATAAAAGATTTTGTTCACATTTTCTGTATATGTCACACAGACAGCACAGTAGCCCAAGAGGACTCTCACCAGTTGGATCACTGGTTTAAATCTGTCATTTGTAGCAAAATAAAGTGAATTGTCAAACATATTTCTGTCCGCAGTAGCAAAACAGCAATTAATCCATGCCCATAAATGCAGGGGGGGAAATGCTAATACTGCAGTAAATCAAGCAGCTTCCCTCTCTAACATATTTTGCTTTTCACAAATGAGACCTGAATTCTCAATGTCTCCCCGCTAATGGGAAAATTCTTAAAACCTAATTAAAAAGTCTCTATTCAATGGGCTGTGGAGAATTTATAGCAGTGAAACTGCCTGTGTCAGACAGATATGCCACTGATAGTCCTGTGGGAGCTAGTGATGCAGGGACTGCAAATAGGAATGGAGAGGAAAAGGAGCTAGGAGAGAAAAAAAAATTGGGCAGCAGGCTGGGCATTGTTTCAGACAGCTGTGGTGGTGTGCAGGGAGGCTGGGGAAGGGACAGGGCTGGGGACATGCTGGGGTCAGCCCTAAAAAAGTGCTGGTGAGATCCAGTGACTGTGGTAAAAGGCACTGGGGCTTCTGGAAGGGCAACAGGAACAACATCTGTGAGGAAAAACATGTGTGCTGAGAGCAGGCTTTGCCACCGATGAACTTCATGCAAACCTGATGGATTCAGGGGGAGTTCACAGCACTTCTCATTTCACCAGCCACAGAACAAACACTGCTTTTCTCCCAGAGTAAAACCAGTTTGCCCAAAGCAGGAGCAGGCTCTTGCCCAGCATTACAGGCATGTTCATGCCAGGCAGATAAATAAAGGAAAGCAGCCGAGCTCTCTCACCAGCCCTGCCCCCCGAAAATGCTTAATTGCTGGCAAATGTGTGCCCCCTGCACCTTTAGAGACCACTGTGTTAAATCCTGAGCTGGTCACCAGTGCAGAGCAGAGGCACACAGCACTTTGCAGCCAAGGATCTCTCACTGGAGGTATTCCAGAGCCATCTGGACACAATCCTGTGCCCTGCGCTCTGGGATGGTCCTGCTTGAGCAGGGAGGTGGGACCTGGTGACCCACTGTGGCCCCTTCCAGCCTGACCCATCCTGTGAAGGGCTTTGCAGTGGCAGCACCCATTGCTGATGGGAGGCCAGTGGGGTTTAACTGCTTATAAACCAAACTATGAGTTTCTGGTTGTTGGAACCTGCTGTGGAGCTGTTGGAACCCAACAAATTCTCTTTCTGGGTTTTAGTCCCAGCCTGGTTGGACTTTGTTTGGAGTGGTTCAAAACCTCTTTATTCACCTCCTCGATAACAAAGGAGAGGTTTGAAAGTGTGGAGAACATGAGGCCCCTGTGAAAAAGGGGACTGATTCCTGAAGAACCCAGGCACCCTTCCCTGCCTGCCAAATGTCCTCCTCATTAGGCAATAGGAGCAGCCACTTTCACCTAATGCCCATTTAATTGTTTGCATTAAGAAGGGCCACCTGCAAGGGGAGAAGCTGAGAGGGGAATTATGTGAGTCAGAACGTAGCCTTGGAAGTTGGGAGCCCCAGCCAGCTGCTATCACCTGAAGGCTTCAGGATTGGGGCTTTCCCCCTCATCTCTCCTGTAGCCTGGGCTGGAAGTAAATCTCTTGCTCAGTCCCTTTGCCCCTTTAAGATATTTTTGCTTAGTGAAATTGTGTTAACAGTGTGAAAGAAATCCTGCCAATAATTTAATTTAAATTCTTTGTTGCCACCTCTACCAGCCCTGCTGTTTGTGCTGGGATCTATTCAGAGTAACTGTTATTTAGTAAATGCTTTGTTTGCTATTCCTAAGAGTAGTTTTATACAAACTTTGATTAGACCGTTCCCTACCAGTTGTGGGAATGAGCACACTGGTCAGGAATTTTCTTTCAGAGATTTTCTTCCCATGCTGGAACTAAACTTGGTCATTGTAACTGCATGAGGTAACAAAATGATTATGACTGCAAGGCCTAATTTGGTGAATTTTTCGGTATTACATTGGTCTCAGAGATTTGCAATGTTCAAAGCAAATGATCCCTAATCCTGGCCTTTGGGAAACACAGACCTGCAGATGGTGTGCAATGATGAGATACCCTCAGCTGAAATGCTCCTGAAAAATAGCTCCCAAACAGATTTCAGGTGAGAGGACAGCCCCTTCTTTAAAGGGCGACCTGGGCAATGAGGCTTTCTCCCTTTTTGAAGAAGCCTGTCCAGACATGGTAAGGTGAAATTCATTTGCTTTAGATGTGTCCAGGGTCAGGGCTTCAGCCTGACATGAACATTTGGCTCCCATTCACATTCAGTGGGACATCCTAGTGCCAACAGGACTTTCTTGACCTCATTCACTTCACCTTTTAACAGAAAGAAAGAAAACAAGTTCACTTGTGTCCTTGGAGAGACCAATTCCTGTGCCGTGGTGGCAGCACAATGGGTGAATGTGGACAGGATGAGGACAAATGGTTTTGTGTGCACCATCTGTCATCTTTATGTTCCTCTAGGATATAAAAACGTGAATCATCTGTCTCTGGGACTGATGCGGAGAAAATAAACTCCTAAATAATCTCTCTCTCTTCCTCTCTTTCTTTCCTCTTTTTAGTTGGTTAAATCAAAGAGACTTTGTGCATAGAGATCTCTATAAAGCAGATGTGCTTTAAGTCCTGTGCTTCACAAATGTTTGGGCCATTCCTCTCTTGATCTCCTCCCTCTCTCATGACACAGCTCAAAGGAGGGTAAGATTTGGGAGAAAGAAATAATTTTCTCTCAGCATGCTTTTACCGTTTTTAGACCTTTTAAAATAAAAAAAATGATCATGCCATAGCAAATATTTGCTTTAACAGCTTCAGGTTCCTGCTTGCACTGCAGGTTACCCCTCTGACTACAAGTCACCTGAAGCTCAGTGTGGGCCATTGATGGCTTCAGGCGGCTTGATGGGACTGTTCATGGTCACCAGGGAGAACGGCCCAGCAGAAGCCCCGTCCTAATGTTCCTGCCTTGTTCCTGCTTGGGCTCGTGGATTTCAATCTGATTCCAGGGAAATGAACAGCAACCTCAGACTGAGGTGGCCAGGCCCCTTTTCACCTGCCTTCACACCCCAGGAGGCAGCAGGGCTGTCTTGAGCCCCTCCATTCGTGCTGGGTCAGTGCTTGCTCCTGAGGGAACAAGGCTGGAATTGCTGGATCGGCCTCTGTCCCAGGTTTTGGGAGCCAGCCTTTCGCTCCAAGCTCTTGCCTACCTCATTTTCCTCACAGGACCGAGTCAGCAATCCCTCTTCTCTGGAAAGCAGCAGGATGAAAGCAGATTTCAGCAGGTTCTCTGCTTCACCCCCTTGCCATCCAGCTAAACTTAGAAGGTGTCTTTCCTCTCCAGTCCTCCGTAACAAGCATACTGGACCTAAAAGTTAGCAAAACTGGTTTTGAAATCACAAATTAATTAGGTTGGAAAAGACCTCTGAGATCATGGAGTCCAAAAAATTCTCTTCCACATGCTGTGGGGTGTGGTTAATTATTCAGAGTTGAAGTCATGGGAGTAAAATCCATCTGAAATGCAAGATCCCTGCAGGAGATGAGGAGGGATGAAGTCACACGCCAGCACTTTTTGCCCCACTTTCCCTGAAACCACGAGTGTCCAGGGATAAAGCAGCAGGAGTTCAGTTTTAACTGGGCCACAGGGAGGGCAGAAGCTGCACCAACCATGGTGGACCCTGCCTGTCCCTGGATCTGGGGCCATCTCTGACCTGAAGGAGCTGCTCCTCTGGAGCCAGTCCTGAGGGCTGCATGGGAAGGGCTGGTAATTGCAAACTCCATGTTTTCCTCCAGCTTTTCTCTTCTTCAGCAATACTGGGACAGGAAATACGAAGGGATTAATTACTGGAGATAGCGGTCTTTATTTTTTTCTTTACAGATTGAGCACATTTGGGCATGCCCAAGTCCCTGAGTGCTCTCCCTCAGGGCTCAGTTTGGTTGTCTGCACCCTTAGTCCCAGCTGCAATAGCCCACGGCATCTACAGCACTCCTGGGAGCTGGGCAGCACCACCCAGGACCTGTGGAATTTGCTTTGGGGCACTGAATGCCCCTGTGTGAGCATCCCAGTCCATCCCTCAGCCTCTTTTCCCTGTCGTGGTTCCTGTGCACAGGTGGTCTGATGCTGCTTTTTTAAAAGATTTCCATAATCCAGGGGTTCTGAGGGGTCCTGTTTCCCCCTTTTCCTCACTCCCTCCACCAGCAGCTGAGCACATCCATGCCTGAGCTTGCTGCAGGAGAAAGGAATCAATTGTTTCTGGTTAATTTGTGTACTTAATGACCTCAAGATAGAGTTAGTTTCCTCTGGCTTGGGCCAGCACCAGGATTACTCTGAGCTCCTCCTAACCCTTGTTCTTGCTCCCCAGTCGAGCTCAGAGGCAGAGACCTCTGCTATCAGCACACAGTGGCATTCCCAAATGCCTCCTGCCATGCCACAGTCCTGAAAGGTCAGGCACCACAGCACAGGCACATGGTCCCTGGCAGGACCTGAAGGCTGCGTGTCACAGAATCATAGATTGGTTTGCGTTGGAAAGGACCTTAAACATCATCCAGCTCCAACCCCCTGCCATGTCACAGGGTCCTGCTGTCAGCCTCTCCTTGGTCCCTCTATTCATGTCAGGGCCACACCTGCCCTTGCTGCCACTGATGGGTAGCCAGACATGCATCAAAAATAGCCCTGAACTCAGGGCTGCACTGCCTTCCACTATAAATAGGCCCGACACAGGTCAATCCTCTAAGCAAAGGGCTGCTTAATGAAGTAGGTTATGGTCCTGGCCTGCTGTCAGAAGCAGAATATGTTAATCTTCAGAGTTTATTGTGAAGCTGTTTATTGGGGGGTTTTTTCTACTCATACCAGTCCCTGGCCTCTCTCTGTGCCTGCAGCCAAAATGTTGCTCTGCAGGCTGGTGTGCCCCTGAATGTCACCCTGAGGAGCCTCCGAGGGGGTAACACTGCCTTTCCCTGTGGAAACAGTGCTGGCAGTGCTGGAAGCTGGGAACATCAGCTATTCAAAGGTGTAAACACAGGGGACGACCTCAGCGTGGTATGAGAGTGATGCCGTGAGACTGTGGGCAGTGCCATGGTCCCTGTGACACGGGAAGGTCCATGTGGCAAGGGATGGTCCATATGACAAGCCAGGGGCTCGAGCAAAACCCCTGAGCTCCAGTGGGGCAGCGATGATGGGTTTGGTCAGTGGGGTGGCTGCCCTCGGCCTGCTCCGAGGCAAAACCAGGCCATTTTCCCCGCGTCCCCTGGGAATGCTGTGCCACAGCCACCACACTCAGGATGCCCCAGGGGCCAGAGATCCAGCCAGAAGGTCAGAGGCAGCACAGCTTGTCCCACCCTGGCTGGGAACAAACACCCCCAGCACAAATCCTTTTGTCCTATGGCACAGAGTATTGCCCAAACAACACCTGAGAGACTCTGACTGACCCTGTGCCTCTCCTGCTCCTCCTTTTCCAGGGCAGTTAAAGGCACCTCCACAAGGAACCTTTCTGAGCTGCGTACAGCAAGGATTATACAGGATGATGCCACAGAAACTGATTTAAATAAATCTTACACTATTAGCAGATTAACTAAACATTTATAAAATCTCTTTTCCCTTCTGAATATTGGCTTATTTTTTGAGTTTGTTTATCTTGGAGAATGAAAATTGATTTGATCTTTTGTAACACAGTCCTTGAGGTATGTTCTCAATGCCACTTTATTTTTCCTGATGTCACGTGAGAGGCACCCATACAAAACTTGAAAGCAGCAACACAGCTTTACTCCCTGACTCTCTGCTGGTAGAATGGGGCTGCTCCCTTTCAGCTGCTGAATGGTTTAAGTCCAAAATTAAATCAGCTTTTCACCAACTCAAGAAAGAAAGAAGGAAGCTGCAATAATTCCTGATCTGATTCTGAAAAAATGGGGGTTTTGAGCTTCTCAAAAAACAGCACTGCTGGGAAAGTAGATCTGTGTGTCACTGTGCTACCACAGCTAGAAGAAACACAAATCATCGGTATCCCAACCTTTACCCTCCTTCCTTTTCCCAGGAGCAATGCTGAAATTATCTTCATTTTTTGTGTCCATCATGATCCTACATTTTACCTCTGCACATAAATTTACAGCTATAAGCATAGTATTCACTTAATGTTTAGTATTTCTTGATAGTGAAGCAAGTTCCCTCTGAAGTGTTACGTAGCAGCCCAGGCTAATTTCAGATGCTGGATTTTACAGTTTCTGGATGCTGATAGAGAAACTCCTGAGCTTTGTCTCTGGGTCACTGCTGCTCCACAGCCAGGGAGGTAGTGAGGACTCAGGATAATGTCCATCTGCAGGCTTTGGGCAGGATGTGTATCCAAAGGAAACAGTCCCTTCTGAGGTTTTTATTTTACATTGGTTGTGTTTATTCAAACACACTGATTTATACTGTGGAGCTTTTTACTGTTTTAATTTTTTTAGTCCCTTTTGATTAACACATTTTTAGGACATTTAAAGCAGGCAGGTGGCTGATCCTGGGCAGAGGAAAGTTCAACCATCAAGTTGGGCATTCTCACCAGCCTGGCTCTTGTTTATCACTGGGTGTGTGTTCTGCCAGTTGCTAAATAAGTTATCTTCAACACAGTGGATCACCAAATCAGTGCTTTTACATGTGTGTGGAGCAATATTTTCTATTTACTTCTTAAATTATGCAGGTGATGGGGAACCTTCAAACAGTGCTCAGTCCAAGGGACAATATGAACAGGGGCTGCAAGTGCTGGAGAAAAAAAGGAAGAAATTGGGTTTTTTCTTTAGTGAGGCAAATAGGTTCAGACCCAAATGAGACAGGCTTGTTATTATTCCCCCTTTCTTTTATCAGTGTTTGGTAGGTTTGGTACCTGTGCTTCCAGGTAAAAGGCAGAGCAGTGGTGCAGTGCCTCCACTCCAGGCTCTCCCTGCCCTGCTGGATGATGTGCACAGGTTGTAGCACTGGGGAAACTGGGATTATGGGCCTGGTGGAGCTGCACTTCTTCCTGCTGCAAAACCATCGCTGGCAAAAAAGTCTAGAAAAAGCCCCATTCCTGTGTGTGCCTGTGGTTCGTGGTGCTTCCCAGGAACTTCCACAGGGCCTAAGAAGAGGTCAATAAATGTTACACTCATTGCAGTAATTGCTATCCATAGGGACTGATAAAGGCTCAGTCAACATTGCAGAGCTGGTGACGTCAGTGGGGTAAAAAAGGTGACACTGCTGCCTGCCAAGCTTTGGGGTGGAGGGCTTACCCCTGGCAGGCACCAGCTGGGTGCAGGCAGCGCTTGGGAATGGGCAGCCTTTGGGAATGGGCAGCCTTTGGGAATGGGCAGCGTTTGGGAACGGGCAGCCTTTGGGAACGGGCAGCCTTTGGGAACGGGCAGCATTTGGGAACGGGCAGTGTTTGGGAACAGACAGCCCTTGGGAACGGGCAGCGCTTGGGAACGGGCAGCATTTGGGAACGGGCAGCGTTTGGGAATGGGCAGCCTTTGGGAACGGGCAGTGTTTGGGAACAGACAGCCCTTGGGAACGGGCAGCGCTTGGTAACGGGCAGCGTTTGGGAATGGGCAGCATTTGGGAATGGGCAGCATTTGGGAATGGGCAGTGTTTGGGAACAGACAGCCCTTGGGAACGGGCAGCGCTTGG
>WEIT01001502.1:79658-132685 GCA_013389985.1 Dryoscopus gambensis
GGGCAGCCTTTGGGAATGGGTAGTGCTTGGGAATGGGCAGTGCTTGGGAATGGGCAGTGCTTGGGAACAGGCAGCGCTTGGGAACGGGCAGCGTTTGGGAATGGGCAGCCTTTGGGAACGGGCAGCCCTTGGGAATGGGCAGCCCTTGGGAACGGGCAGCCTTTGGGAACGGGCAGCGCTTGGGAATGGGCAGCGTTTGGGAATGGGCAGCCTTTGGGAACGGGCAGGCTTTGGGAATGGGCAGCGTTTGGGCATGGGCAGCCTTTGGGAACAGACAGCGTTTGGGAACGGGCAGCACTTGGTAATGGGCAGCCCTTGCAGGACTGCAGGAGCCCTTCCTGGGGGAAGGATGCCCTGTGGGCTGGGAGCTCTCTCTGATAGCTCCCCTGTCCCTGGGATGGCTCTGGCTCTGTCCCTGCTCTGCTGCAGTCCTCACACTTCATCTGTGTGTGTGATTTGTGTGATTCTCATGAGTAACAAATCCCGCGTGCCATGCAGATCCCTGTGAGGACGGGTGTCACAGTGACATCCCTGGTGTCTCCCAAAGGGATGCTGGCAGCACTCAGAGGGCTGTCAGGAACAGCAGTCACCCCCCTTCTCTCCAGCAAATCCATATCTCAGGCAGGGACCAGGATTTTTAGTGTCCCAGAGTCGGCATTTGCAATGGGAAGGCGACAAATTAATCACCTGAAGCAGCATTTCTGAATTTCCAGTCCCAGTCTGTCAGTGACCAGAGCTGTTGCTGCCCAGCACAGCAGATGCCAAAAATGAAAAGAAAAGAACTTTATAAATATGAGCACATGTCCATGCATACAGGTGGGTGAACAGGAAAAGAGAAGTCACATAAATAAAGAAGCATCTCTACTTGTGAATAAAAAAATCATTTGGCTGCATGGTGCAAGACTTTGTTTAAAGTGACTGTGGCCCTTGGATTGAGAAAGCTGGGAAGGGCTGATCCTAGTGCAGCACAGTGCAGCACATCTGGCACTGCACAGCAGGCAGGGCTGCCAGAGGCAAAGACCTGGCATTCAACAACACATAAACTGGAATGCTCCCAGTTTGCTCTACCTGCTGCTGGCAGGGAGGGCAACATCTCTGAGTCCTCGCAGCCCCCCGAGGCAGTGAGGTGTGCTCTGCCTCTGCAGCCACTGACCTGGTCTTGAGTTCCTCTGTGGAGCCCAGTCACCACCAAACACACCCTTCTGGGTGCTCCTGGACTGTCAAAGCGGGGAGCAGAAGGTCCTGTTTATAAACCACAAGCATAAAGCTCTTTACCTTTTCCAAGGCATTTTTTCCTTTTTTGGTTTGCTGGCTTATGTTTATTTTCAAGCCTATCTGCACTTTGAGGCTTCATTCCTTCCTCTGCTTTACTCCTTTCTCTGCAAGCACCCAGGAGGCTCAGTTCCACAAGACTGAAAGATGAGGTGGCAGGTGGGGCTGTGGTTCCCTCAGGAAGGAGCAGTGCTTGGTGCCCAGACATCACTGGAGCAGGGGACCAGGATCTGCTGCGAGTGGCACCTGTGCAGGGACAGCAGGAAAGGTGCAGGGATGTTCAAGGACTGACTGGGACTGTGACAGGGGCACAGGGGCAGCGTGACAAGAGGCTCCACCCCAGAGGCGTGAGGATTTGAGGAGGAGTGGGTGCTGCCCTTGGAAGGGAATGAAGGCTTGAAGTTATCCTGTGCCTGTGGGGTTCTGCCTACTTCTTGCAAGCAGGGAGCACATCTGCCCTCCTCCCTCTTGGCTTCCCAGTCCCCCAGTCGCTTCATGCTCTGGTTTTGGCTGGGATAGAGTTAATTTTCTTCTCAGGAGCTGGTACAGCGCTGTGTTTTGGACTTAGCGGGAGAATAGCATTGATAACACACGGATGTTGTGGTTGTTGCTAAGTAGTGCTCACCTTAAACCAAGGACTTCTCAGTCTCCCATGCTCTGCCAGCGAGGTGCTGCACGAGAAGCCCTGAGGGAGAGGACAGGTGATCTGACTTAGCCAAAGGGATATTCCATACCATGGAACATCATGCTCAGTGTATAAACTGGGGGCAGTTGTCTGTGAGGGGCTGGGGACTGGGCTGGGCATCGGTCAGTGGGTGGTGAGCATTGGCCATCACTTGTTTCTCTTGGGTTTTATTTCTCTCCCTCTCTCCTTTTCACTGATGTTGTTATTAGTGTTATTATTTTCAATTATTAAACTGTTCTTATCTCAACCCCCAAGGTTCACCTTTTCTTTTTGATTCTCCTCCAAAATGTAGCAGGGAGGGGAATGAGGCAGCTGCGTGAGACTGGAGTTAAACCTCAACACTCCTGAACCTGTTGGACAGAATTTGAGAGAGGAACCGCAGTGGAAACTACTGAAACAGTGATACCAATATCTGTCGAGTTCTGTGCAAATCTGTGACGGTTCCCACTGAGGGAAAAGCAGGGATGTTGCAGGCTCTGGCTTGGCATCAGCTGCTGGGCTGCTGTTCTGGTGCCTGCCCTGCCTCCTGCCCAGCCAAATGCCACGGGCAGGGGATGTGAGGGATAGCCAGGGGAAGGAGGGCGGGTATTTAGGGACACAGACATGTGGAGAAAGCAAAGGGCTTGTGAGGCAAGAAGGTCTCTGAGAGGCGGAAAGGATCTGGGGTATTGCAGAGGAGGAACTATAAAAATCAGGGATTATCGTGGCGTGGGTGGATGTGGGGATGCAGAGCCACGGAGGGGCAGGGACACAGAGCAGTCTCCAGCTGCCATGGCCATATTTTCCTTCTGCAGGGAGACGCAGGAGAAGGAGGGGAAGGAAATCTTGAGTAGGTGTCTCCTTTCTCTTCCCTCTTCATTGCAGCCACGGTTCAGTGAAATATTTTGTTTCTGGAGAAGTTTAACTTCCACTTCCCTACCAGCTTTAAGGATTTCTTAAAATTAAGTTATCTGCACATGGCTGTAACTGTCTAGCACTGGGTACCTGCACAGAAATATTTTTATGTGATGGTCTTATTTTTGCCCTGAGGCCTGTAAGATGTGGACCCATCCTAGTCCTAGTAAAAGTGCTCATAAAAAGGAAGGTTGCTACACCTCTAAATAAACTTTTTTTCTTTCTGCCATTGATGAGTGACAAAATAATTTGTAAGGAGAAAGTTCTTTTCCTCTATTAATGTCCGATTATAAATTCAGCCTCTGATGGGAATAGACAGGTATTTGGATATGTGGATAATAAACTGCTCAACAGATGTCTCTGGATCAAAGCCAGCTCTGCAGTGACATCTTACTGCTATTCCACTGTGATTTTTTTAATATTTAAAAAATAACAATATATCAAAGCATGAGAAATTCTGAGGCTGTGATTGCCAGGGCATCCCACAGCATGAGGAGCCAGCAGCACTAGCACACAGCAGTCACCCAGTTTGGGGAGCTGGGGCCAGCACCCACCCGAGGAGACCTGGGGAGGTCTGTGGATGCTCTGACCACACTCCCAGGTGCCTGAGAGTCCTGTCCTCTGCTGGGGGAGCTGCATCTCCTCAGTAACCTCTCCTCAAACAGCCAAGAATGTGACAAGTGCTGTACCTGCATTTGCATTATCCACTTCTGGTGGCTGAGGCACGAAGAGCTCAGCGTTTATTTATTTATTTTTCAGCAGAGGATGGAGGCAAAATTTTGCTGTATGCTGCCATCTGCTGTGGGCTTCATGTGATTTTGAGCATTTCAAATTTGTTTCTGGTAGAGATAATGCTGCCTAGAGTAAAGGCGACCAAATAAATGACACATGGCATTGTATGAAAAAGGATCTAAAACTCCTTTCCACATGACCCTCTATGCAAAATGTCCTTCAAACAGTGGGAAACCTATAGGAAGGAATCATGATTTACTGGTGATTTTAAGTGCAAATTATTTCCTCTAAGTGCTTCGTGCTGTGGTGCTTCAAGACATTATTGTTCTTTTCCCTTCTCATTTTTCCCTCCCTCCTGCCTTCCCTCTCTCACCTGAAAGCTCCAGGAGGACCATATTCATGGCTGGCAGCCTCAGAGCAGGGCTCTGGCGTGGGTGTCTGAGGCAAGGCCAGGCTCCTGTCTCAGCTGCCAGCCCTGTGCCTGCATTTACCTTGAATAAATACGCTCCAGCATTAGGAGGTGGGGAAATCAATAACCTTTTTCCCTCTTGCCCATTGCGTTTTACAATTGCATTGCTCAGCTATCAAAGCTCTCTTCAGGGAAATGAATTGATGATGGAGTCAGTTTTCTTTTGATCAGGAAAAACTGGTCTGGTCGTATTTTGCCAACCCAAAAGCTTGGTGCATTTTTACCTCTCCCCTGCCAAAAATGATGCAAACTATTCAAAAACTTACTCATATACCTGGTGTCGATGCTGGGGCCACAACCCGCTGTCCTCTACTGGGGCTGGAGCTCCGCAGGCAAGAAAACGTGTGACAAAAGCAACAAAACAAACTTGGAAGCCTCTGCTCATGTTAAATACATCAAAAGGGAGATTAAAGGCAATGATCAAGTGTGCTCTTGCAGTCCAGATAAGGAACACTTCCTTGTACCTTCCCTAAAGTCAAACACACCAAGCAAGCTCCTTTCTTACTGTGCTTTATGTAATCTGGGACTCTTGGTGCCCACAACTCTGATACTGCTTCTCACGGGGCTTTTTGTTGAAGGGAATAAATTTGCCCTGCAGATCTTAAACCAGTGCTACGCTCACAGAGATGCCGGAGCGTGGGCACCTTTCAGGGATCAAAATAGGCTGGAACCAGAACCAGCAGGATGCACAGTGCAGCACTTAGAATGCCAGTTTCCAGCCTGCTTTGTTTGGATATTGGAGACACTCCAAAAAGTGAAGAGACGCATCTAAATTTTTTTAAGCCTGATGTACAGACTTACGTGAATCTTGCCCTAAGAACAGAGCTGAGTAGATCCCCACCTCTGTGCTGGGATGTACCTGGTGCAGGATGTCTTAAAAGCATGTCAAAAGCAAGTTAAATGCATGTCTCCTCTCAGAAGGCACTTCAGCTTCCTCAGACACCAAGCTTAGGCCCTTGGTTTTATGCTTATCTCTCTCTCTTTACAGAAATTTCCTATTTATCTGTACAAATCAAGTGAAAAAAAAAAAACGGATTTTGGATTGGCCAAAGGAGAGTTCATCCATGTAATGTGGAGTGTCTGTCAAAACATATTGAATAAAAGTCACTTGTGGTTCATCCAAACTTACCAGTTTTATCTCAGTTTCCAGACTAAACTGTCATGGTGACAGGAACAGATGATGAATGGCACAGGAATTTTTCTCGAAGTCCAGCATTTGAAGAACGTTGGAATAATTTCCTGAGAGTCTGTGACATGTTGCTGCAGGGCTGAGCCTACAAGCAGGTCGTGTTTCTAAGGGATGCTGTGGTTGTAATTTAACCCTGTGCTATACCAGTGATCCGAGTTCACAAACCAGAGGCTGTTTCATCAGCCTCTTTAATAACGTGGCAAATATACACTCCCCTAATATAAAGGTCTTAAACACTCCCAAGGTGTTTACCATGAAACCCCTAATCAGGATTAGTTAAACCAGTGCTGCCTTCAGCCCCACCTGGTTTGGCAGCCCTCTGTACCTGCACATGGTGTAGAAAATCATTTTCGTTGAATAAAGAGAAGAAATCCCCAGGAAAAGGAAAGGCTTGGTAGCCTGCCTTAAAAACCCTTTGAAAAGTGACTTTTCTGTGTACCAGTTCACTCCAGCTGTAATACTGAGTACCACTAAAGGCCACCTCATCAGTCCCACCTCTCTGAATAAAATTCAATGCTCATTTCTGTACAAAACACCTCCCACAGCAAATGTCCTAAGCCCCTAGGTATCTTCACCTGGCTTAACTGAAAGAAATATGTTAATATTATGATCATATTTATTTTAAAGCCTCTAGCGTGAATGCTATGGACATGAGGATGGGGAGGAAAATCCAGCTTTAGAGAGCGACTCTTTTATGTGGCAAGGGGTTTGGAGCTGGATGATATAAGGTCCCTTCCATCCCAAACCACTCCATGATTCTATGATTCTAAATCCTGCCTGTGCATAATTAAGACAGCACAGCAAGGGGTCCAACAGAAATCAGAAGGAAGACTGAAGGAAGATTTGCAGGCTCGCTGCGCTGGGTCTACCCATAAGCGACTGTCATTGATCTGGGGGTCAGTGTGGCTTCTGGTTGGGAAGATTTCAGTAGCTTTCCTCATTTTACACTGGATTTCTCTCTAATATAAAAGCAGACCACAATGGATACTTTTCATACGGTCTTTTTATGGAAACACAAGAGCGCAACAGGAATTTTCAGGGGTCCTTTCGGAAATATGAAATAACAACACCATCAGCTCCAAGAGCAGCACCCTCATCTCCGGACTGCTGATAATACTAATGTTGGGCTGTGAAACTGCCATGATAACAAGCAATGAACATTAAAACTCTTCTGAAAATGTCTCAGCTACACAAGGGTTCAACATACTTTGTTGTAGTTCTGTCATGCTTCTGTCAGTTGAAATTAATTCCAGTTTCTGTGTCAGCTTTGCAATAACGATTCCCTTGTCTTTCCAACGGCATGCAGGGTTGGGAAGTGCTGTTTCCATTGCACTGCAGTTTCTTCAGTCAGCGTGAAGGGTTCTGGTGCAGTGTCCTGTGACATCAAGGTTTGTATCCACAGAACAGCGTGGAGGTTGACAGCTCATGCAGGTTTGCAGTTTTCTCTCGAATTTGACCTGATGCGTCGCAGCAAAAATTAAGTTCTGATTCTGCCGGCACTTTCTTGCAGCAGTGGTGATGCAAATACTGATTTAGAAGTACACAGACTGCATCCAAAACCACATCTCAGGTAGATCATCAGCACTTGATCAGATGATAAGATCAATTTTGGCTGATACTGGAAAGCTCTGACAATATTATCCATTATTCAGCCCATGCCATCCCCGGCGATCAAGTCTAAAATTGACAACTTTCACCCTGGGATTTTTACGAAGGGCAAGTGTCAAACAATCAGGCATTTTCCAGCTAAAAATAGCTGAGACTGTTATATTAAAATGGAAATCAGGAAACCACAGCAGCACTTCAGGTGTTTTGTCCTTTGTCTGGCTGGCATCAGTCCATCCACACACTGACATCACTAACAGGCGCGAAGAGTGAGAAATCTGTGTTGTCCCATCAGCAGAGAAAGGGAGGGAAAGCAGGGCATAAAGAAGCTCCTCTTCCATTTAAGTTCAATAATCTCAGAATTTTCCAGTCAAGTTACAACCTGTTGGTCATTTCAGAGCTATTTACTGCAGGAAAACACCTAAGAATTCAATTTTTAGGAACTTTGTTCACAGCGACATGATAACATATTTGACTTCAGAGATTATTTTTTCTAAGGGTTGAATGTACTTGTCATAAGTGCCAACTTCCTGCTTCCTCCTTGCTTTTTGGATTCAAAGGAAGCTGCTGCTGCTTGTGCAACAGAGCATGGACCTCTTATGGACCTATTTGAATACTTTCAGGAAAAAAGGTATTTTTGTAGTCTGGTTCTTGGAAGGTAAGTACTAAAACAACAGTGAGCAACCTGATCTAAAGTTCTGGTCTTTTTCTGCAAAACTTTATCATGACAGCATTCAGGGTTATCAGTCTTAGCTTTTTTGCTACACGTGAAAATTGTAGCTGACAGTGAACACACATGCTCATCATCCAGCACCCATCTGCCTCTTCCATCCAAACCAGGCTGAATGCGCAACAGTTTGCATCAAGTACAGCTGCCAGGAACCAAAATAAATGGTGAAAGGTGTTCTGTGAAGGTCCAGAGCTCAGAGCAGGTGACCAGAAGAGTGGGATGGGTCCTTCTGCAGGGCTGGAGCGTGATGTGGGTTTTCAGGAGCCCAAAGCATGGCCACTCTCCTCAGGTCTGCAGTTCTTCTCTCTGGAAAAAAAAACCAGTTACACATCTGTTGCAAATGCTGGTGTTGCCACCCACGAAACTCTGGGAGGGTTTTCCTGCTGTACTCAGGGGAACTGAGGGGCTGCTGGAGCCAGTCCTGCCAGCGGGATCATAGAAACATGGAATGGCTCAGGTTGGAAGAGACCTTAAAGGTCATCCCATTCCGCCCCCTGCCATGGGCAGGGACACCTTCTGCTATCCCAGGGTGCTCCAAGCCCTGTCCAACCGGGCCTTGGACACTTCCAGGGATGGGGCAGCCACAGCTTCTCTGGGCACCCTGTGCCAGGGCCTCACCACCCTCACAGGGAAGAATTTCTACCTAACATCTAATTTAAATCTACCCTCTGTCAGTTTGCAGCCATTCCCCCTTGTCCTGTCACTACAGGCCCTTGTAAACAGTCTCTCTCCATCTTTCTGGTAGGCTCCCTCAGGCACTGGAAGGCTGCAATTAGGTCACCCCAAAGCTTCTCTTCTCCTGTCTGATCTGGGCTATGCCCCAGTACAGCTCTGCCAGGTACAAGCCATTCCCTTGGCCCCACTTCCAAAGGCACACGGATTCTACTTTCTTTTGGTTTGCTTCAGAGTCCATTAAAAAGTGTCTATGTTTCCATGCTGCAGCTGAAGATCCTTTCTAGGGGGATAAATTGAGGAATTAATGTTAACATCTGAAGGACGTCCCTCTGAAAAATTCTACTATTTTAGCATTTGGCTTGACAAAGATTTTGCTGTACTTTTTTTTTGTTCACTTTATAATGAAGATCTGTGATTTTATTTGATATGAGCTCTTCATCTGAAATGTTTGTATATGCCACTGTATCACAATGATATATTTGGGGGAAAGAAAATCAAGTAATATTACAGGTCTTAAAGATTCAGAAATATCCTGTTTTCCTGTTTTCTTTGAGTGACAGATAGGCTTGTGATAGCACAAATCTTCATGTGCAAAACAAGCTGTGAAAACAGTGTGTGTCATACGCTATCCTGACGTGGCCGAGCTGAAATTGCACACATCATCTTATTCTGGGCATTTGCTTGTCTGTCAATGTTTGATATTGGCACTTTGGTTTGAGGAGGAAGTCTCACACATTTCACAAATGAGATGGCGACAGGGGTGGTTTCATCACGTGCCCGTATTGCTGGATTGCTGGTGCTGGAATGGCATCGTTGCTATCCGTGCATTCCCTCATTCCAGCAAGCTGGGTGTTGGAACAGCAGCTCTGTCTGCGAGGACAAGGCTGGAGCAGAATGGGATGCACGCCCTGGTGTTTAGGATGGCTTTGCCACAAAGACAGGAAAATTACAATGAAAAGCCCGTGCACAGCTCTCTACCTGTGTCTGCATGCCCAGAATCCCCCCAGGGTGCTGGAGGAGGGTTCACCTGCCTTGCACTTGCCCTGTCTAGTGCCACTTGAGGTGTCTTAGTGCACTGGCACCACTTGAGCCCTCGTAGGGTATCTGAGCCATCCCTGTGGGGATGGATGGTGGATGCAACCAGGCTGAGCTGCAGATCCTTGCCTTCTGCAGAACACCTGTGACCCAGAAGGACAGCCTGAGATCTCTAAAACGGCTCTGGATACCTCTGCTTAGGCAGTGGAGCCCTGCCTGGGAGTCCCACTGGAGCACAGTCCCTGTCTCTGCTCAGCTGACTGGACCCAGCACCTCCGTGGCAGCACTGGAGAGGGGCTGACAGCAGCAGGGCTGGTCTGCAGTGAATGGGCCGCCTTGGGTCAGGTGAAGGAGGCTGCAGTGTCCCCCCGCTTCCCTGTCTCTGCTCTCCTCTCCTCCCAGCCAACACCATGTTCCCTCTGCAATTTCTTTGGCCTGCTCAGCTTCCAGTCCCCAGACTTTTCTGTAGCAGCCTCACGGCTTCAAATCAGGTCACACAATCACAGAATGTTGAGGGTTGGAAGGGACCTTTAAGATCAGCTCATCCCAATCTCTTCTGCCGTGGGCAGGGACATCTCCCACTGTCCCAGGTGGCTCCAGGCCTTACCCAACTTGGCCTTGGACACCTCCAGGGATAGGGCATCCACAGCCTCCCTGCACAACCTGTGCTAGGGCCTCACCACCCTTGCAGTAAAGAATTTCTTCCTACTGTCTAACCTAAATTTCCACTCTTTTGGTTTTTACCCATTCCCCCTTGTCCTGTCACTACAGTTCCTGACCCAGAGTCCCTCTCCAGCTTCCCTGTAGCCCCTTCTGCCACTGGAAGGTGTTGTGAGATCTCCACACAACCTTCTTTTCTCCAGGCTGAGCAGCCACAACTTTCCCAGCCTGTCTTCTTTGTGCAGGTGTTCCAGTCCTCTTATCAACTTTGTGTCCCTTCTCTGGACTTGCTCCAACAGTCCCATGTCCTTCCTGTATTGGGGGCACCAGAACTGCACTCAGTTATAGTCCCCTGTAATCTCTGTCCTTGGCCCCCATCTCCTGACTCAGCCTTCCACACCTCCTTGCTCCCTGCTCTGCCTCCAGTCCCCCTCCCCACTGACTCCCACCCATATGGATGTGCTGTCCTCTCCTCTCTAACCCTGTGGGGTGCTCCCAGCCCCTCACTAAACCCCTGCGCCCTGCTCTGCCCGAGGACCTGCCCCAATCCCCAAACACCCCCTCGAATTTCATGTGTTCATACAACACAGCTCAGCTCTGACAAACGTGGGCTAAACCCCGTGTGTGTCACAGGACGAGCAAAGTGACAGCAGAGACAGAGGAACAGGGCAAGCCCAGACCTCCATCTGCTCGTGGATCCAGTCCAGGAAGGAAGTGGTTCGGCTGTAGACGCCCGGCTTGTTCTTCTCTGCACAGCCCACTCCGAAGCTGGTGGTCCCCACCAGCTTCCAGATACTCATATCTTCACATGCTAAAGGCCCCCCACTATCTCCCTGAGGGAAGAAGAATTCAAACAAATGTTAGTGTCCCAGAAAAGGAGGGAAATGTCTATTTGGGGAGGCGGGGGGAGAGACATAGTCCAGTATTTCAAAATCTCATGTTTCTGCTCTGTTCTGTGTCCTGGGAAAAGCACATTAGAGCAGGACTTGGGGACTTTTGAGACATGTATTAGACCATATTTTTCTTTCCCTGGCTGTTGAGCTGAGCTGAGCCCAAGTTTGCAACACCAAGCTCACATCTCACCTCCTTCCCTGCCTGCTCCTGCCTGCTTCTCCAGCCCTTCCCGGACACTTTGCTAAGCAGATTCAACTCAGGGGACTCACATCTAAGTACTGAAAACTCCCCATTTCCTTTTTGCTGGGGCAGTTGCCTGCCCTGCGAGCATCAGAGCCAGCACAACAACTGGAAGAAAGGGAATTTGGAACAAGCCTGTCCCAGTGGTGAGCAGGGCTCCTTCTGTCACGTGGAGCTGTGTGCTGAGCACGCTGCCTTTGGGCAGCTCTCCCGGGCAGAGCTGGTGCCAGGTACCTTTTTGGGCGGGTTGTGTGCAAAAAGGGGATGAAATGCAGATTTAGGCACTCACTGCCTTTGCTTTACTTTGTCCCAGGTGTGGCTGGGATGGAGCGAATCTGGAAACATGAAGTTCGTAGAATCATAGAGAGGTTTGGGTTGGAAGGGACACTGAAGTTCATGTAGATCCAAGCCCCCTGCTTGGAACAGGGACACCTTGCACCAGGAATTCCTCCCCAGCCCTATTTGGCTGTTTTTCACCATGGGCTTTCTGCACCTTGCAGGTCTCTGCAGCTGCTCACAGTGCAGGCAAGTGCCATTCAGTGCGGTGCAGAGGCCACAGCCAAGGCAGAGAAAGGATGGCACCGTGCTGCAGCACATGCAGCAAATCAAAATACATCTTAAGCAAATTTGGCTTCAGAATTAACAGATAAGGTCTAGAGAAGAAGTATAAGAAGGAAATTGTAGCTTGTGAACGCACATGGTCAGTGATTGATAATCGTGGTAAGCAGAATAAATGGCACAAACCCAAATGTTTGCCCAAGAAAAGCCTGGGAGTGCCTTCTGATAACTTATCACTCATGTTTTTCCATTTCCAATGAGCACAGTTGCAGTTTGGAAACTTCCATACCTGGCAGGTGTCCACCCCTCCCTTTAGGAAACCAGCACAAAGCATTGAAGAAGTTATGATCCCACCGTAGACATCCCTGTGATTGCAAATTGCGTTGGAAATCAGAGGAACACCGGCATAATTCATGGTGTCAGATGTGTCACCTGTTAAAAAAAACAGAAAAAGACCAGAAAAAAACCAGAAAAAAAAAAAAAACCAGAAAAAACCTTCCTGTCCTTGAAAATAATCTCCATTTATAAACAGAGAATGTTTTATATGTAAGGAATTGGCAAGGAAGGATGAAAGAAACATGGTTAAATGACAAGACAAAAGTAAGGCAGTGTGGTGTTTCATCACTTACAGAACACAGTAATTATCCACTCTGTAGTGATGTGGATTATCACAGTGTATAAAATCATAATAAAATCTTGACATTGTATGTTTCCACTTCAAACTAGACAATCAATGAGACTAATAAACTAAAAAACTTCTTGAACATTGTGTTCAATACTCGTGCCAAAACCTGTTCTGAATTTATCACCTGTTCTGTTAGTCAACAAATCATCTGCAAACATCTGATTTACTTTATCAATATTTATTTTATTTCATTCAGAGCCTGAGCGGGTCCTTTCTACAAATGGGAGTATTTGCACACTGCCTATTGTCAATTTAGGGCTGGTGGTTTTTTTTGTGTGGCAAACCTTGCTTTCATTTTCTCCCCACCTTGGGCTGTTATCTGTGGGTCAGGTAATGTTCTGTTCTTGTTCTCTGCACAACAGGAACACGTTCAGTGACATGAATGAAGAGTGATAAAAAACAATTACCTGACAACTCACGCATTTTCACGTGAAGGTGGTTCAGTTTATATTATTGATTAACATGACCTGTGAGTCATGGTAAAAAAAAAAAAAATTAAAATTTTCCCTTTTCTTTCTGACGTAGTTTCATCCAATTTCTACATCACCCAAGCTGCCTGAAAGTACACGTATGCTGTCTCTAAAAAAAAAGGGATGGTTAATTCTTGCATTCATACTGGGATTTCTATGCTTGGAGTTCTAAAGGGCACAGCCAGTTTGACTAAGGCTGAGTACAACACTGGGGGCACTTTATATGTGTAATTTTCAACTGTTTCAGAGGATATCAATCCATTCCTTGTGATAAGAGTTGTACACCGGTTTTGCAGTTCAGTTTGTGCATGAATTATGTCATCTTTCCCCGTCCAGATATTCCAGAAAGTTTTGTGTTCTACAGTGCCCCAACCAAACCCTGTTTTTACTGCATGTAAGATGTGTGCATGCAGTGAAACCATCAGCAGAACATTTAAAATACCTCCTTCCACAGTTGCTCCCCATCCTGATACCCAACACATTTTCCCTGCTGGGAAATGTTCACCAAAATTGGGCAGACAGATCGGTTCAATGTGACCTATTTAAAAAAAAAAAAAAAAGGTAAAAAAAAAAAAAGAGAGAGAGAGAGGCTCAAAATTTAGCAAAAAAAAGTTTATATGTCTCAGAAAAACTTGAAGATTTGGCTTGCAGTGAACTTGTGATGAACACCACCCACTCCCCACATAAATAACCTGGCAGTTTTCTGCAGGTTTTTTGTCTCGTGGGCAGCACTGAGGGTTTGAGACAACACCCACAGCAGCCCCAATGAGTTTTGAGTACAAGCAACAGAAGAGGGTATCAGCAGGTCAATAAATTGAAGAATGAGCAAACAAGAAATGCAGCTGAAGGGCAGATCAGAGGCCCCAGGGCTGCTGGGTGAGACAAGGAGCTGGGTGTGCACGTTCCTGAAAGGGCAACAAGATTCCTGGAGGGTTCTTTGCTTCCCACCCATCAGCTCGCAGGGTTTTGGGGCCTCTGTGCTCAGGGACATGGAATTTCATGTGATAAAATCAGTGCTTGATGCTTGCAGGGACAAACTGGTGCGAGTTAAAGGGAGGGAAAATACAGAATACAAGCGGGCAGTTCCCGGTGGTTCAGTTCTGCACAGTGCAGCAATCCCAGCTCAAAGCATCAAGCCCCCACCATGGAACACACGCAAGGGGATCTCACTTGGGTGCAGAGCTGCTCCTGACAGCCTCCCAAAGTTATTCCTGAGCAAAAGAAAACAGCAGTAGCTGAGATACGAAACAGAACAAAATCAAGCTTAATTGTCATTAAAAGTGAAAGTTTAATCCATTACAAGAGAATTGACTTAAGAATTGACAGTCTAGATGTGTCAGAGATTGCCAGCTCCCCTTTGCAGTCAGCTCACAGAGATTGGGAGGTATTGGCAGGTGAGCATTTCAATTAATACAGTATTATTATATATTATTTCGACTAATTGTATCAACTGCAGGTAGCATCCTGCCAAGAAAATAAAAGTAGTTTCAATTTAAATGATCATTATATTCAAATTGCCTTTTCTTCTCTTTGAAATTTAAGCTTGATTTTCAGCTTTGGACACTGCTGGATCCCCCAGTACTCACAGAAACGACATGATAAAAATCTCTGTGACCTCCAAGCAGAATGAGGCAAGGCGTTTATTTTTGATAGGAGGAATATCTAGAAAGAATAAAGTTAATGTTTGCCTATCAATAAATGCCTGCAGTAAATCAATACCAGAGTGGACCGGGAACATTTTGCAGCACGTTGTCGCTGTCCATGCCTGGCTATGGAGTGCAGAGGAGGCGCTCACACTGAGGCTGGGTGGTTTCTGCTGGTGTTGTGTGAACGGGGATGTTTTAGCTGGGAAAGGTGAGAAAGTGAAAGCTCACAGAGGTAAATTACCATTGAGAGCAAGAGGTGCTGCCAGTTTCATCAGCGCTATATCATTCCCCATCGTCTTGGGTTTGTAATTCCGATGGTATATGATTTTTTCCACTGAGTAGGGGTGCACCTGGGTGTCCTGCTGAGTCACAAAACCGACCTGAACACTCCAGGAGCTCGGCAAGTACAGGCTGGAACAAAGAGGTAGAAGAGAGTGTCAAACCTCCGGGAAAACCCTCAGGTTTTTCTAATTGTCCTCTGAGGTTATGGACCACATAAATTCTACAGGCAAATAACTCCAGTGTGCTGTACTGGCTTACCTGTCTATTAATGATGGCTATGTTTGGCATCTAATTTTTAAAAATGTAGAAAAGGTGACTAATCTTACTAACACGTTTGGGTCACTGATTATTATCTGTGCAATTATCTGTATCTTCCCACAAATATGTGAGAGTTTTGCGTCAGCCCAGCTGTCTGTGCCCCTGTGAGACCCCACAGCTGCTGCCCGGCACACCTGCACTCAGCCAGACCTCAGTGGCACTTGTGAGGAGGCATTTTCAAGGAGAAGCTTCCCTTCTGGAAGGTGTTTCTGCCCCAGTTCATGAGCTGGAACATCCTTCAGCCTCCAGCACAAGCAGGTCCTCTCCTTTTGGCCTCACTCCCCGGGGATGTGGGTTGTGTTGCCAGCTCCCATCCCCATCACCCTTCAAACACACCACAACCACCTGGGTTCTGGGGGACAAAGTCAAGGACAAAAGTTCTAAAATGCTGAATTCCTAAGTAATTATTTTTATGGCAACACAGGGCTCTAAATAGGAACTAGGAGTGCATTTGTCTGTCCCATTTCTTCTCTCTACTGGGTATAAACGCATCGTACAGAATTTATGCAGAAAAAGTCATCCATGTTCTGGATGCTTAAAAGTGGTCAGACAAATCCCATTTTAGCTGTCTAAATACCTTTGGTGGAAGTTGCCTGGAGTTTGCAAGAGCAAGAAGAGCTCTCCTGTGCTATTAGCATCAAACAAGACTGCAAAATCAGACAGCTCATTATAAATACGAGAGAGGGCTATGTTTGTAGTTACACAAAGAAGAAGAGTTTAAATAACTATTTGGTATCTATTTCCAGCTCAAAGACCTCTTCAACTGCATAGAAAGGAGCACTGAGTAAGTGGCAAAGGGCACAAAGCACAATAGAACTGACTAATAACCACTGATTGATCCTGTCAACTTGAGAGGGATCCTGTAATTTATTTTGGAGCTCCAGTGGATCAGAGATGCCAAATAAAAATTATGTGCATGCAATATACAGAAATTACAGATTGGGGCACCTAAAATCTAGCACTTAAGTGCTGCTCTAAGCTGATTTCCCAGGAAGCAGGGAGAGGCCAGGACACCTGGAAACTGGCGCCCTGGGTTTGGACAACTTCTTGGGGAAGATTTTTCTCATTAAAGACTCATGCAAAAAGAGAGAGAAACGGCTTAAATGTTACGGATGAGGCAGTGTGTCCGGAGGTTTATTTTTGAGAGCAAGCAGAGCGGCCCCTGAGCAGGGGGGTTTGGGGACTCACTCGTAGACGCAGTGCGCGGCCGTGACGATCCAGCGCGGGGTGATGACGGAGCCCCCGCAGAGGTGGTGGCCCTGGAACTGCAGGCTGACCTGCCAGGGCCACTGCCGGGGGGACGACGCGTTGCCCCCCACGATCCGCGGCCCGTAGCTGGCCCGGGTGCCACACGCTGCCAGAAGCAAAGGTTACGGTCCAGAGAGGAAACACAGCCCTGGTTCGGGTCACCGTCAGCCCCTCTTTCTCCCAGCCTTGCTGAGGGTGGGAGGTCTCTGCAGCTGGACCATCCCCACCACGTCCCCATGGCCACATCCCAGAGGTTTCTCCTGCTGCCTCCCATCCCTGCAGCATCATTCATGGTCTGGGGGCTGTGGGGCTCCTGTCTCTCCCCTGCGGGTGCAGTGCTCAGCTGAGCTGTAAAACCCCCCTGCTCTGCCCTCCTTCATCCTCGGGGTCCTACACAGGCAGGCTCAAGCATCTCCTCTCCCCTCATGATGATTTTGCTGTTGTATTTTGAAATTTTGCATCCCAGTCTGAAAGCTAGCTGGCATGGAGAAGTGTGGGACGAAAATTCAATTAAGGCAGAATTTCCCTTTCCCTGCCAAGATGTCAAAGAGTTGGAATTACAGTGTGAGTCCACGGACTCAACACACAGTCCTTAAATATACACTTCCTACTGGGACTCTCACTGAAATGCTCCTGCTATCTGATGCTCCCAGTCTGCCCGCCCAGCCTATTTTCACTTTCTGAAATTCTTTCAAATTTTACATAAGAAATACAGTTTTTCTTTGGTGTGATAAACTGATAGAATAATATGCCCTGAGTACACAGTTGCTCCCAGGTCTTGCCGTGCAGTGGATAAAGAAGGATAGTTTCTGATTTTATTTTCACTTCTCCTGATTCTTACCTAAACACTTCAAGATGATCACATTGCCAGAAGTGCATTCCTCCCTGAGATGAGAAGACAGTGCAGCATTAGTCCCAATTCACAAATACCATAGGTTTTTTTCAGTATTGTATCATTTTCCTGTGCACATAAATACAAGTAACTCATATATTGACAGAGGTACAAAAGCTTGAACTCATCCAATCTAATTAGGGCCTTTAACTGAAATCCTGAAGTCAGGAGCTTGGCCACCATCAGGGGGCTGCAGACCATACACTGCCCTGCTGAAGAGAGGTTCACTCTTCCATGAGGGAAGGCTCCTCAGCAGGTCTGAAGTCTCCTTGGAACCATTGCTCCCTTCTCAGTGGAAGGTAACTAAGAAAAACAAGCATTCATCAGGAGGAATAAACGGACCATAAAGGCTTCATAAACCCACTGGGAAATGTGTAAGGATCTGCAACTTGAAACAAACTGCTTCATAATGGAAAAACCTAAGTGCCTAGTGTCTATCCATTTGCAAAAAAAAAAAAACTGGCATCATGGGACACACAGTCCTTTCAAAGAGTTCCCCTGAAAGCCCTTGTTGATTTTAATGGGTCTTGGATCATACTCTTGGTTCCTATTCCAGCAAGACTGCTGCTGAACCTCAGTCTAGGATGTGTAACACCACCCAACACTTACAAAGTACTACGTGCCTGAAAAAACAGCAACAACCCCAAACTATCAGCAATTCCCCTTCCACTGATTGCTCTCTTTCTGCCAGGATGAAGCAGCTGAGGCGTACCTGAGGTTGGTGGCATTGTGCAGGGATGTCACTTGATCAGCTGAGAGCCAATGGCTGAGGGATACGAAATGTTTTTGGAACTGCTTTTCGACCGCAGCCACGGGCAGGTAACCCGAACTCACGTAGCTGCAAATAAACCATAAGCACAGCTTCCCCAGACAGCACTGCGGCAATCTGCTTAAATAATTCACCAGTTCTGCTAATGAAAACCACAATAATCAGATTCTGGCACTTGATAAAAGTAATTCTGTCCTCCCGCTAATGCTCCTTACCACCTGCATGTATTTTTGACATAATCGTGTGGAAGCCACACATGCTGAGATGCCTTTAACTGGCAGAGAAAGTAAATTCTAATTGTAATATTACAATGAAGCTTTTCATTTTAAGTGGTTGGCACATTTCCTGAGGCACTAACAAGCTCATTGTCTCCTTTTTCTAGAGTTGTTTTGCAGCAGGGAGGATGAATAATTTTTTATATTTTTCTTCTCTTCTTTGTTGAAAAATTGAGATGTATTTTATCCTAAAGGCAACAAGAATTTATTCAAAGAGGCTTTAAACTGCTAACTATAACGGAAATCAGAATGATGCCATTGTAAGAAATAACAGAGCATCGTGGCAAATCACAACTTCAAATCTTTCTCAATTTTGTGAAAGTTTGTGAAAGAAATGGTGTTTTTTCAGAAATGGGATCAATCCAGCAAGAACTACCTTGCCATGTTCTTCTCTAATGGTGAGGTGGACCTTAACTCCTGTCAGATGTCATGACATGAATTGTATATGCAATTGACCTACAGAGGAAGCAAAAGAAATGGGAAATGCTCATGTTCTTAGTGCCTCCCTGACTAGAGTGCCAAATAGGATTTGGGCACCTGCACCACACAGGGAAGATTTAGCCAAGCCATTGTATTTAGCCAGCATGCAGGATTTATAGCAGTAATAAAAAGTACTTGCCGTGTACAAGTACTCAGAACTATTTCCCACATCATCTCAGATCTCCTCATCCATATCACTCACAAAGGTGAATTGCTGAGTCAGTTTTCCTTTTAAAGCATGAACTAATCCAAGGTCTCACCAGAAAGACTGAAAACCTCAGAATTCGTTCAAAACGCCCACAAGGTTTCTGGCTTTGGCGTCCATACCTTGAGAAGCCCAGGTGTTTGCAGGTTGTGTTGCCATACTCGGCTCTCCAGTCGTCGGAGCAGACGGTTCGCCACGACCCAAAGGTGAACACTTGCAGCACTGCCCTCTTCCCACTCAGCCTGACTTTGAGATTCAGGACAAGAAAAGCCTCAGTGAGCTGTGAAGATGAACATGGGGCACACAACAGGCACGCGACAGTGCCGAGGCATCACTGTGGTGTCTGTGTTTTCTGGCTCGCTGAGCTTTTACTGCTTGTCTTTTTCATCACTTGGATTCTTTGACAGAATTTTTCTGTGCCTTTTTTTTTCCCCCCTCTCATTAAAGAAAGGAGCTGGGGTACTCTGAGCTAGGACAGCCAAGAGAAAAATATCTTTGCTCAAGGGAATTTCAGCTCTAATACAGGTGGAGGAGGCTGCCTGGCCCTCCAGCGAGCTTTAAGCAAGTCTTGCTGATTGCAGTGAGCTGGAGCTGCAGGTGCTTTGCCCCAAGGAAACCCGTGGTCAGGGTAAGGGATGGAAGGTGGCTGGCACCTCCTGTGTCAGAGAGGTGGATGCACTTGTGCCCAGCTGCCCTGGACCTGGGAAAGGGCACATCTGTGTGGTGTTTCCTGGGAGAAGGGGGGCCATGCACGTGGTCACTGCTGAACAGGGCTTTCCCACACGTGCCCATGAGCCAGTGTTATGGAATTGCAAAGGAAGACAGGAAAAGCAGAGGTGCTGCCACAGGTTCAGTGTCTCAGGTCTCCACAGAAGCCTCAAGCCTCCCTGGGGAAAACACTCCAAACTTGAAACACTCCAAACACACTGTGCAGGGTTAGCTGGGCCCAAAGCTCATGGTTCTTGTCATTCCTGCTATTGCACAGATGGAAAGCTGTGCTGCCTCCTTACCTCTGGGTACAGGAGCCAGGATTACAAGTACAGTTATTCTGTTTATTAATTTTAGAGTCTTTTCCCTCCAGTGGCTGGGAAAACTACAGTCACCCTCCACAGCACAGGAGAGGGAGGGAGCATTTAAAACATCCCTGTGATTCCCAAAACCACCACAGAGAGAAATTCAGACAGAGGTTATACATTTCACACGTGAAGCAGCAAACTCTGCAGCACTGAATGCACAAAAGGCTGATTTCTCCCATTCCCACATCTTTTAAGATAATACCAGGCTTTTGCAATCTTCAAAACTGACATGGTGCAGCTGTGTGCCAGTGAACAGAGAGTTCTGTATTTACACACCATAAAGCTGTGAGGCTATACCTTGCAGGCAGAGGAAATGTGAGCAGTCAAAAAGCATCTGGGTTTCTAAAGGAGAAAGATGACCGACGTGGCAGTAACAATATTCAGCAATCATCACATTTACCTAAAGAGCAGTTTGATTTCTCATAAACTGTAAATCAGTGCCTCAGAGGGATTGTTCCTCTGAAGAGGTCATTCAGATAATCCACTGGTCTCTGTCTTTCTTTTCTCACCCAAACTCTTTACAACAAGCATTCCTTGATAATTTGCCAATTCTACAGGAGGAGGTAGGAGGGATTTAAAATCAAATTTAAATTACCACATCTGTACTCATCCTCCCCTTCCTTGCAGTTGAAGACACCGTTGCACCTGGCTGATTTCTGGATACACTTGAAGGATGATCGACAGCGAAACTTCCCAATGCAGTTGTACTGGACTAAAAGGAATGAAAGAAAACAGGGCAATGAAAACGCACTCGGATTTCAATTTAACACTTCTGCATTCCATTACCCGTCCAGATTTCTGTCCTGCTAAGGAAAAGCCAACTGCTGTACTCCAGGAACTTTTGAAATACAACCTGCAGGCTGCTCCATGGTGCTGCTAAAACTCATTTATTAGTGATGACTCGGAGGAGGAGTCAGCCTTGCTGTGAGTGCTGTGTGTGCTGACTCCTTCCCAGCTCCCTCTACCCAGTTTAAGTTTCACTCGAGGGTGAGTTCCTGCCTGGTGCCTCAGACCCTGAGCAGCAAATTAGGGAGACCCTTGGAAAACACATCCAGTGCTCGCTCTTCCCAAAGGGATGCCTCAAATTCCCACAAGCTGATCCCTGTTCCAGGTGTGGAGACACATCAACACATTTGGCCCCTGGACCTGGGCAGGTCACACTTCCCAGCCACAACTAAACTCATTCTGCATTTTCTTTTCCTTTGTAAAAGTTGTTTTTGATAGGGGAAAGTTCTTTAGTTCTTTGAAGACAAACTTGGAGAAGTGAATTACAAGACAAAAATATGGTGTGGGCCACCTGCAGGGGTTTTTTTTACCCCTGCTTTCTAAACTCAGCTCATTGCCCGAGGGGAGCTGACAAAATTTTACTAGAGGAAGGTTTCCTGAAGTTGCAGGTTCCCCAGTGTTGTAGATATTACACCAATCCTCTCAGGAGTGCCAGACCTATTTTATCCCTACATGTAAATAAAATTTAAAGCCATCACATCAACAAGATTTTTTACTTCCACAAACAAGCCAAAGGAGCAGTTTAATTCTATTCTCAGTAAAAAGCTCATGAAAAATTAAGCATTTGAATGGTTAAGTGAGAACTTAATGAATAAGTAATGGTACTCACCACCCAGGCCAATGGCAACTGCTAGGATTACTGCAAGGAATAAACCACAGATATATGGGAAGTATTTTAGGGAGATAAGAGCATGGCACATGGAAGGTGGTTCGATATCTCCTGGAAACCAAACAGAGGGAACAGCTTCTGTGAGGTTAAACCCGCTGAGTTTGCAATGAAAAAGATTTATCTAACATTAAACTAGATGTCAGCAACAACTCCTGGATATACTTTATGAGCTGACGTCACCTGAAGGGATCTGGATTTGCTCTTTCAGGGAATGAGAAGGCTCCAAGAGCTTTGGGGCTGCTGCTGCTCTCAGACATCCCTTGAGCATTTGCCTTGGGAGGGTCTGAACTGTGTCCCTGCAGAGCACCTGGCCTGTCCTCAGAGCAATCAACAATATGAGCTCCAAATTTTCATTTTCGTGGGCTACATCACACTGGGAGCTTTTAAAGTATATGAGCACCTCTGCTGAAAACGTGAGTCCTGGGATAAAAATGAAGTTCAGACCTGTTTTGCCTGTGTAGTCAAACTCGTGTGCAGCTCATAAATAGACGTTCAAGACAAGAGGGAGGAAAGTCACTTGTCCCTCTGGACTTGGAAGCAAGGTTAACTGAAAATTAAAAAAGCTAAATTTGAAATAAAGCAGGATGCCCTAACTAGTCTCGAAAACTGAGAAAAAGTGATCTGCTTGAAGTTTTGCCATAAAGGCAAGAGGAGAACTGAGCAGTGGCTCGAGGCTGAGTCTTGAGTTTTCAGGTAGAAAAGATGCATCTAAAGTTAAAATATACGTCAGTAGTAATTGCTGAATACATTTCATGAGCTGGACCTGTTCAGCAACCACTGACCTCCAGAGCTGACCTCTACTTAGTGGTATTGCCAGCCTGGAAGACAGCAAGAGATTCTGCTGAAATTAATGAATGGTTCATTTGTTTCAAATGTATTCTGATATACAAAGGGCAAACTGTGGGGAAATAGCAAACACAGCTGGGTCGTGGGGGCACACAGGAACTGACAGAACCCTGTCTTTAATTTTAGTTCATACAGCTCTTCACTTCCCCATTCCTCAGGCTTTCAAATTGAGATTGGCAGATACAATCAGTCAAGGATAAGGAGTGTCTCCGAGGGTTTGTAGACTCACTACTAAATCCCAGCTTCCTCAGACTCTCTCAGCAGCACCTGAATAGCTGGTTTTGGCAATGGAAGTGGTGTCTGGTATGCCAAAGGTCTTAGACAACTGTAGCAGCTAATGGGCTAGAAAATTAAATTGCTCTATTTTCATTCTAGAAGCTCAGTCTGTCTCTGCTGGAGCCCATGGTTATTTTGAAACCTATGGGAAGCAGCAAGCAGAGACGCTAATCCTCCAAGGCTGCTGCATTGTATATTCAGGTTTTTTAATGGACCAATTTCCAGTCTGGCAAAATTCCAAACAAACCATTCCAAAATGCGTCTGAAAAGTGTGGGGGAACATTTGCTTATGTGTGAATAACCTGGCTGTGAGAAATGCTTGTGTGTGCAAGTCGACACAAGATGTCACCACGTTCCTGAGCTGGCAAACCTCACACCTGGGGGAGGGAGGCCGTGTTTCTTCCTCCTCGGTGTGATTGCCTGCTCCGAGTGGGCAAGCACAGTCTGGCACACAGTGGCCATTTGGATTGAAAAGGTCAAAGGGCTGTGGGTTGTCCCTACCGGATCCATCTGCACTCGGGTCCACTCTTGCTTGTGGTACGAAGAAGAATCTTTTGAAGGTAAACTGAATTGGTGGTACTGGCGGTTCATCTTCTGTGATGGAGATGATTTCAAGACTTCCAGTAGTGGGATTTGTCTCTTGTACCTGACTCAAAAGGAGGGGAAAAAAAAAAAAAAACCGAAAAAAGAAAGAAAATAATCATTATAATGTTGTCGTAGAGTCACAGAATGATTTGGGTTGGAAGGGACCTTAAGATTATCCAGTTCCACCCCCTGCCATGGGCAGGGACACCTTCCACTGTCCCAGGCTGCTCCAAGCCCCATCCAACCTGGCCTTGGACACTTCCAGGGATCCAGGGGCAGCCACAGCTTCTCTGGGCACCCTGTGCCAGGGCCTCTCCACCCTCATAGCGAAGAATTTCTTCCAAATATCCAATCTAAACCTTTCTGTAGCCCCCTTTGGGTACTGGAAGGCCACAACAAGGTCTCTTTGGAGCCTTCTCTTCCCCAGGATGAACACCAACTCTCTCAGCCTTTCCTTACAGCAGAAGTGCTCCAGCCCTCTGAGCATCTTCCTGGCCTCCTCTGGACTCGCTCCAGCAAGGTCCATGTCCTTCCTGTGCTGGGGACTCCAGAGCTGGACCCAATACATTGTTATGTACTTCATGTTCATGTGGGAAGCACTTATAATTCATTTACCAGCAAACAACTGAGGTTAATTTTTGTTCAGATTGGTCTAAGCACTGGAGCTACTTTTAATAATTCACACTGGGGGTGTGAATCCGTCCCCTGCTCTATAATTGCAATGGGAAACAAGAGAAAGACTAAAACACATGGGACACCAGCACAGCACCTGATGGGATCCTCATTCAGGGGAATTTTACTCCAGTAAACTTTTGATGACTTACTACACAGGGAAAAAAACACTTAAAGTGAGCTACACTAGAATTGGGGAGAAATAGATTTGAACTGCTAATTTCTGATTCTGGCTCTGCACAATGGCAAAAGGAATCAGATTTTTGAACTCACAGTGGTGTGAAATAGGTCCAGGTTTGTTAAAGACAGTGGAGCTGGTAAGCTGTAAAAGCAGCATGTTTGCAGGGTCAGTCCAAGAAAATGCTTACAATGACACATTTTAGGCAAAGAATACATGTTTTATCTGTGACATTGTATCTATAATGGAAATTAACCTGTAATATTTTTTCACCTTTCAGCATACGGTTCATGCTCTTTCATTTGGTAAAATTTCACCTACATTTCAACGAACATGAATCAAACTTTGTAGAGACTCTGCCAGCATGATTGTTAAATATTAAAACCAAAAAGCCTTCTAGCTGGTGCATAATTTGCCCACCAGGAAACAAAACAGCATTGTGAAGTAAATTACCTGCAAGCTGAACACTGACATTTCGCTTATTCAGAGGCTATCACATGCTCCCAAAGCTTCACTCACCTCTTCCTGAGAAGTCATAGTTAAAAGCAAAACCGTTTTCCTTCCTCATTATCGAAAGCAACCCAAAGGAGATTCGGAGTTCGCTGAGCCCCTCTGCTCTGGGAGGGTTTCCAGCTGGCCGTGGCGTACGGCATCGCGGCCGCAGCCCGTGTAACCCAACCTGGAGAGGGGTATCGGGTGGCCCCGGATGGCATGGCTACGGAAAGGGGGAGATAAAAATTCAGCAGGCTTGTTAATTAGCCGAAGAACACCGGGCAACACTGTAGTATTTGCAAACCTTCCCGTAACCCCTTGGCCAAGGAGCCCCACGAATGCCAGATGAGCACTGGCTCATCCTCTGTCAAAGCTGAGGGGCCTGAACACCAAGAGCTGTGGGTGGCAGAGGGCAGCAGCCCCAGGCTTCATCTCTCCAGCACACGAAGCTCACAGACTCACCTTGCTCCTCCTTCACTGTGTGCCTGCACAGGGTTTTTGAAAAAAGCAGCGTCTCATGTTGCTGAGGTATCAACTCGGTTGTGCTCTGGGATTTAGAAAATGGAAATGTATGTTCAGCTGCAAGGAATGCTCAAGAGTAGTAATAATTTGGCTGGGTTGTTTTCACTAAGAAGAGAGACTACTGACAGAGGGAAGGGTGGAGGGAAGAAGGAGGAGGAAGGATGATGCAAAAAGCCACCGGAGTGTAAGTGAAACAAGGCTCCTGAGAGGCCAGGGAGGAAATTAAAGTTTTCCATGGTAAAACCCATGTCCCTGGAACATGGCTGAGATGAGAGGAGCTCTTCAGTCCCTTTGCTGTGCACAATGGAAACTGGCACTTCCAAAGGAAAGGACACCACATCACAATCCTGTTAACTTAAGCCATGGCATCAAGGATCCCTCATCATCTCCCGTGTCACTCTTTCAGCAGCTTTCCCTGGAAATGGGGACACTCTTCCCACCAGGCTTCAGATAGTTCTGATGGTTCTCCAAACGGCTGGAGAACCAGCTCAAGCTGGCCAGGTGTCCCAAGGGGAACTTAAACCAAAGTGGGGAAAACATGAGGGATCCTTTCAGCAGACCAGCAGCTCAGGTGGTCCTTTCAGTCCACGGGGTGAGGTGTCCTGTCCTCCACAGGGAGCACTGATATCTGCAGTGGGGACAGAAAAAACTGCCTCCAAACCATTTCACCCACTCCGGCCATGCTGGAGATTCCAGGCACCAGCCAGGGCAGCTCTGCAAAGGCTCCCACAGTGGGACTGGCACCACTGGAAAGGAGAAGTTCTGATCCCTGCTTCCACCCTGAACTGTTCCAAGCTCAGCCTCAGGGTGTGATGTCTACATGGGACATTTGGTTTAATCTGACACAGTTGGGTTGCTCATTGCCTTTGGCTGAAAAGACCAGAGCAGGAGCCATGTGTGATACTGACAGGAGGACATGAAACTGAGCCCAAAAGGAAAGTTTTGCCCTTCAGACTAAGTTCCTACACGCTGCAGGACAGGCCCATTTGTTCCCCCCGGGGCAGTTGCAGCTCAGGTGGATTTCTTGGCTCTCGCGAGACAGTTTAAAGTGAAAAGATAAAAGATTCCACCTGAGCCCCTTCAGCAAGTCCACTCTGACTGTGGTCATTACCTGTGGGCTTCTCATCTTGTTCTGCCAGGGCGGATAGGAAAACCTTTTTCTTTTTCAGCCACCCTCCAACAAAAATTCAGAGGTGCAGATTCTGTGAAAACAGGATGTTAGCTTTTGTCAGAAAAGATCACAAGGGGTGTGAGGTTTGTTTGGTTTTTTTTTCATTTTATCTGCCTCTTTCTCTCTTTCATTTTCTGCCTCCCTCCCTCCCTCGCACCCTCCTCCCACCTCCCAGTTTCTGTCAGCGCCGAGCACACGGAGAGGGGAGGACGCGGAGGAGATGGCGGTGGCTGAGGCACAGCTGTACGCCAAGGTGTCCAGCAAGCACCGGAGCAGGAGCACCTCTGCACTCCTCGAGCCTCTCCTCGCCAAAGGATTCCCGGCTCATATCGCGTGAGTAGTGTGCTCAGCTGCCTTTGCACAGTGAGATTTATTTAAGGTGTGAGGTGTTTCCCATAAAATCCCGGTACAGGCAGCTCGGTGTTTTGATCAGGAGGATATGCTGCTCCTGGGGGTGATGTCCCTATGCAGGGATCAGACCTGTCTGGCTCTGAATTTCATACAGAGCAGTCTGTATTGCCCATAGAGCAAAACCAACCTGCTCAATATCCCATTTTTTAAAATACTGTGTAAATGTAAATGTGGACACCCTTCCACATCCTGAGTTTGAGAGGCTTCTCAATGAGTTGGGAAGTTGACCATAGTTTGCTCTTGGGATACATCCTCTTTCATTTTTTTTCTGCTTATCACTCTTATTATAAGGGAATTAAACATGGATGTAATTTCTAGCCAAAGTTTTTTTTCAAGCCTGGCAAAAATCTCCTGCTGGATGGTGTCGCTGGAAACTGTTTTAAAAGTCTTCCTTAACAAGATGCCCTATAAGTCTGTCAATTTTACTCCCTGTCTTGAATCAGGATCTTGTTCCAAAAATCATGTCCTGCCTAGAAAATGTCATAGTAAAGAATGAGGCACTATTCTTGGCAGCTCCAATGGATGAGAGAGTAGCTGGCGGCAGGTAAACAAGCTAATGCTAAATAAAAGTGCTGGTCACTCGTCCCCCAAACATCTCTCCTGTTGGACAGGCAAGTTCTGGGAGGATTTTCCAACTTCTGAAGGGCAAGTATGGACATTTTTGGTTCAAACTGTTCAAAAAATAAATCTTATTATTTAAATATCGGAGAACCACTCACAAAAATATTTTAGAAAGAAGAGCAATCTCTCTCTCTCCCTTTTGACTGAAAATTAAGCAAGTGGAAGAGGCTCCATTTGTAAGTGCTGTGTTGTTTTTTGGGAACAGCTGTGGCAGCAATCAGTGTCAGACACGATGGGCACAGCTCACAAGGGAACTGTGAGTCCCTTGTTCCCAGTGATGCACAGTGGAATTTTAGCTGTGGGCTGAAAACGTGGCTCATCATTTCTCTATTAATACTGTAGGTTTGGTCACCCCAAAGTAATGGCTACTTTTTGAATTTTTTCTGCTTTATGTGATGTTTTTCCAATCCCCTTCAAAACACTTTCTGCTGTTACTGAGATGACTTTGTGCTTCCCAGTTCAAAATCAAGAAGCAGCAGCAGAAATACTGTGCAAATTGACGTAAGATAACAAAATGCCAAAAAGCAATTTTAAAAAACTTTATTTCCTATTATTGACCTTAAGACCTTCAAAATTTTGATTGCATTTTTCTAAAGCCTTTCAGCTGTCTCTGCTGTCCCTCAATTAAACTATGAATGAAAGTACTGAAAAGTTTACTTTGAGATGTCCTGGCCTGAGAAATATGAGGTGGGGTGGAAATATTACAAAATCTTTCATCATGTAGAACCAACAGGCCAAAGCAACATTTCCCAGTGAACAAAACTCAAATATGTGAGGGTCATGTGTAACATAAGCAAATTTCCACAAAAAACTGTGCCAGCAGTTTCTGTTTTAGGGAAGAGCCATCTTATTCTCACTGTAGATTTATTTTTAATCTACTTTCAGTACGGATTTTCAATGGTTTATTCCTACTGTCTATCTGAGAGAAATTGGTACACGCAGAATTTATTCTTTGCATTATTTTTCAATTTTCTCTTCTCATCTTGGAAGTGTAGGATTAGTCACAGCCTAATGCACCCCTAGTGCTAAGGGCTCTCTAAACCCTGCTGGGAATCATCCTACAGCCAACATATGTGGTGAGACAAAAGGTGGGAACAGGTATGGAGAGGAGCACAAGAGAGCAACGAGATGGGACTGAGCAGGATGGCAGTCCATGGCCTCAGGTCTCCCTTGTCTTATTGTATTTAGTTTTGAAAGCCCTATGGTAAAGAAAAGCTAAAGCCCAACCCTGTTTTGGCTTCAGAGCTGTTTGCACAGAGCTTGTCCCCAGGTGGGAGAAGCACCATGGCGTTAAGTGGTAAAACACTCACTTGGAGGTGCAGTGAGTGGTTACGAAGCCTGGCATCATTGCCACTGACACCCCCACAGGGCACAGCAGGAGGGGCTGCGTGAGGAGAGGGGCAGAACCGTGGGTTGTTTGTGTTTGGTGGGATGGAGGAGGAGGGCTCAGCAAAGGCACAGAAGGGAAACGTGCAGTATTCAGTGACAGAGGGCACAGGCTGGCTTTGGACCTCGTGGTTGTGCATTGATCTGGCCACAGAAATTGATTTACTTAGGGGAAAAGAAAGGTAGAAGGTAAAGTTTGAGCTCACGGTTGTCCTTATCCATGTCAAGCTCCACTAAAGAGCCAGGCATGGTTGCATACAAACGTTATCAAAAAGCCCAAGTGGAGTTTTTACACTAAAGAGAGGACAGAAGACTAGGAGGGAACATAAGGCTGAACCCAAGTCCTGCAGCGCAATGCACTCACTGCGCTGCTGACGTGTGTTCGGGTGTCACGGGGATGGATGAAGGACAAAAATGGGAGGAGACAACACAATTCAATCCCCCCAGGAGCTAGTCACCAGAAAGGGTGGCCTCAAGAGAGAAGGAAAGACATCAGCAGATGTCAAGTAATTCAGTAGATGCCCAGAAATTCAGGGGTTTTTTTCCTATGTCCACTGTCTCTACTTCCCCTTCATGTTTCTTGTGAAAAGTTCGTAGGTGCATTTCAGGGATGGACCTTCAACACTGGAATCCTTCCCCCATCACCCAGTATTTAGGCACAAAGATTTGCTCATCTGAAACACATAGCTGGCATTTTGAAAGCTCTAGTGAGAAAGGGAAATTTGAATCCAATCTGACCCCAGAGAACGGAAGTTGTGTTAACAGAAAGAAATGAGAGATTTTGTCCCTCATCTTGACTGAGCTGCTGTCTTAGATCTGGATCTCTGCTGGCTGTGGGGGATCCTCAACCCAGATTTCAAACCCCAGCATGAGCATGTTTTGCTTCATTTTAATGTATGGGCTTGGGCCTGGCATCTTGAATCAGAACCTTTTTCCTATGGACCAAGAAAGCTCTGTTCTTACAGTGGATGGGTGGTTTATCTGACCCCAAGGAAATCCATGTCGTCAGTAGGGCTGCTAAGGAAACACCTCCAGAACACAAAGGAAGGCATCTTATGTGGAGGAGAGGTTACCAATCTTCAAGGAATTAAAGACTTGCAGTGAGAAAAAAACTATCTGGAAGGTTTTAAGAACATTAACATTTGCTAGGAAAAACCTTGCTAAAAGTCCTGCCTGTGCTGGGAAATAGACTTGATGACCACAGTCACTAAATTCCTTTACTTTATAAGTTTTCTTTCTGGTATTCTGAGGAACCAATTTGGTGCTTTTTCTAGGCAAAAAGCCTTGGTTGCTACTGGACAAAAGACAATAGAAGATGCAGCAAAATGGTAAGTACCTGTGATTTCTAAGGTGGGCCTTCACATTAAACCTGCCTAAAAATCCTTGGTGATGTGCTTGTCCTGTCACTGAATTTGAAGCTAGATGCCATAAAAAAAAACCAAACCTGAATTTAAGATTTTTCTTTTTTATTTATTTCACTCGGAGAGAGAAATATTCGTATTTGTACTTATTCTGGGAAGCAAGGTTACGTGCAGAAGGGCGAGGTAAATTAAAAAGAAGCACCTACTTTCACTTTTACCAGGGAGTCAGTTCATGGGACCAGCTGATCTGGTCAGAAAATCCTCCTCAGCTTTAAGCCTCCTGAGGGAAAGGAACAAGAAAACAGGGAAAATCTCTGTAAACCCATGACTGCACTTACAAACACGAGCAGAAACAACAGCTGAAGGGGAACAGAAAGGCTCACCACAAAGTAAGCTGAAAGGCTGATAGTCAGAGGAAGGTATTATTACAATTAAAATCACTTTTTGAATCCCACAAAATTTTCTCCTCCCTACCAAGACTCTCACAGAGTCTTTATATGTCATGTGCTGATAACTGAAGGTTTTTTTGCTTTAACTCACATTCACATTAAATCCAGTCTTTCCTTGCACTTTCTTTTGGGGTTTTGTTTTGCTTTTTTCCCCCCCACTCCTTGGCTCAGTTGCTTTTTGCTTTTTTCTTCTATTTTCTTTTCTTTTGTGAAGAGCCAGAGGAGATATTTGAGAATGGCATGTTCTTTCCAAATAATTCTTTTCAGGGATGCTACCACACTTCCCAACAACCACTCTCAATCCAACAGCTGCAAAGACAAATAAAGAGCATGGGAAGGACATGGTAAATTATATCATCACATGGAATATGAGTTTCTGCCCTTTGCTTGTGTATTTTCTGATTTGTCTTGCGTGCTTTTCTTAGAGCTGAATAAAAAGGCTCTTTTTGAGTATTTTTTAAATCTTCAGTTAATTTTAATTTTGTGATTCTTCAACATGTTCCACCCATTGCCTTTTTTTCCTCTTTCAGTCCTCTGTTTCCAGCCATGAAAAGGGGAAAAACAAAAAACCAAAATCACAAAAAAAAGTAATTTTTGTTTTCTCCCATTTTCAGACACTGACAGAAGTGAAGACACATGATAAAATGTAAAGTACTCCAAAAATAATCAGGAAAAAAAAATAATCTCCATTATTTAGTGCTTCAGAGAGGAAAAGGAGCTTTTACTTCAGCTTTTCATTTGTAAGAAATAATAAAATTATATTTGCTTTTTCTGCTCTCTGCTGTGGAGGCCCTCAGGCACGGGAAACGAGAGCCAGCGGTGCACACACTCACTGTCGGTGGTACGCTCTTGATTTCAGGCTGCATTCCCACTGCAACGACCCCTCCCTGGATGACCCGATCCCTCAGGAATACGCTCTCTACCTGTGCCCCACGGGCCGCCTGCACGGCCGCCTGCAGGACTTCTGGAAGGAGAGCAAGCGCCAGTGCGGGAAGAACAGAGCCCACGAGGTTTTCCCACACGTCACCCTCTGCGACTTCTTCACGGTGAGGCACGGGAGAGCGCGAGGGCCGAAATTCAGCTGGGTGGTGTTCGGTGAGACTGGGCCACCTGCTGTTGTCGGACACCAGAACTTGTTGGTGATCAAATGACACGACCTAGCTCCGGGCACGTTGCTTCATGTTTGAGTAATGCTTAATGTTTGGGTGGGGTGATCCATCTAGAGCAGCCCCGTGCAGTCCAGCTGCTGTCAGGCTTCCACGTGTCCATTGCTGTGTGGATTTAGGATGATGAACCTTCCCAGCCAGGGCAGCAGCGGCTGCCATCTGCCACCTGTGCAGCAGGGACAGTGTTATCATAGGATGCAGACAACTTTGGTACCGCGCCCGTGGGAGTCGCAGGGAAAGCTCTGCCTTCCCCCACAGAGCCCCATCAGCAGGTCAGTGCTATGGTGGCGTGTCCCAAATTTTACCCTTTCTATTGAAGCTGAAGATTTTGTGAAATCTTTCGTGAAGTCCAGCAAAGAGTCACCGGTCTGGAAAAACTCTGGAGACACCTGGAATCCAGTTTTAGCATGCTGATGGTGAAACACAAGAATATCAGCTGTATCTGGGATGTGCTGAAACAGGCTTGGGCTAAAACAGCTGGACAAAAATCACTTTGTTCATCATACTTTTATGTTAAACCATTGAGTGCTTCCTTCCCCCTAAGGGTAGGTCATCACAACCATGCCAAAAAGCAGAGACAGTGGAAATAAGATTATTTTGTTGCAAAATACTGGATGGTGCTCTGTGGCCATTAAACACAATTATACAGAACAAAAATAATTAATTAATAATGAATGCCATGCTCTTGGGAGGTGTCAGGTGTAAAGGCCTGTCTGGAAGAGACGACTGCGTTGCGACCCTCACCTTGCACATCTCATCAAAGGACTGTAGGATAACAATGACACAAATTCTTACTTAGAACTGAAGAGGGAAACCGTGATCCCTGTGTCATCTCAGACTGGTTACTGCACACCTGTCAGATGGTAAAATATTTTGGCTTTTTCCTACCCAGGCTAGACACACCTTGGGTTGAAGGCTCCATCTCCTGATATAGAACCAGGACACTGTGCTGATCCAACTGCCCATTATTACTGGGTTCAGTGCCAGGAATTTCAGGCAAATTCCTAGGTATTTTGTGTTTCTCAGGAAGTTTGCAGCCCCACAGTTTTCTGGCAGTGCTGTGTAACAGAGGCTACACCACTGGCTGTGACCTGGTGGGTAAAGCCTGCTCCTCCTCTGTTTTCTTTCAGTGTGAAGACCAGAAAGTGGAATTATTGTATGACATCTTAAAGCGAGTCGGTGACAGCTTTTCCCAGAGCTTTCCACCATCCATTTCCCTAACACTACATGCATCTCCCAGCTACCTTGGCTTCTTCATTGATGACAGCCAGGCAAACATCCTCAAAGAGTTTGCTGTGGCGTTCTCATCAGAGGCTTCGGCCCTGGCAGGTAGGACCAACATCAGAGGGAAAATGGGTGGATTGTAGCACAAATGCATAACCACAGTACTGAAAACGTGACCTGTGTCTCCAGGGGATCTTAGCTGATGTTTTCCAGCCAGCAAACACCCTTTTCTCCTACAGATTTGCAAGCACAGTGGCCAGAGGAGAATGTTTTAGACTTTAAAGACTGACAGAACTCTAAAAGCTGAAGTGGTCCTGTGTGCAAGTTGGCAGGCCACTGATCAGGATATCCAAGATGGGCAGGGACATAACACTCCCCGGATTTCCAGCCCCATGGTGCTGCAGCCCAGCCTGATGGCCTGACTGCATCCCTGGGAACAGGGCTTAAAACCCTTTCCAAGGGAAACTGCATCACCAGTGGAGACTGAAGGGGCACAGCCACCCCACAGCTTTGTCTGGGAGAAATGAGTTCAACACATCTCAGGCTGGGAGAGGAAATCAAAGCCTGATCATTATTTTTGACTCACAGATGAAGCCAGGAAGCAAATCCAGTCCACAGTTGTGAATGATTCTGGCATGATTAAAACCACGACACCCTTCAAAACCATTATTCAGTAGATCTACTCCCACTGGTTACTGTGATAGTTCCTGCATCACGTAAAGCATGTAGGATAAAACAAGAGGGGCTTTAAAGGACCTTTGTTTCTATGTTGTGATGTGATTGCTTCATCCCTAGACTGCCACGTGAAGCCCTCCTTGAAGCAGTTCCACCTTACCTTGGCCCACAGGTTTTATCCTCACCATCAGAAGACTTTGGAACAACTGGCCAAATGCATTAACCCAGGGGAGCCCTGCCAGTGGGTGGCTGCTCTCTATTCACGGGACATGCGTTTTGTGCATTACCAGGTACTGGAATCAGATTTATTTCATTTCCTGAGCCCTTAATTTTCTTTGCTACAGTTATCTTACCTTTTCCATCCTTAAGAAAAATCTCTGCCTGCTCAGCACAGTGTTTCAAAGACAGCACTGGTTGTTTCCAGTGCCATTTTGGGCTGAAAAACTGCACTCCTGAGTCAGGAGATAATGCCTTTATGGTAGGTTGCTTGACCTGTAGGTCTCAAAATCTAATTCCAAGCTCCAGCAGAAAAAAACTAATCTTACCGTGACATGAGAAAACAAAAGAGACAGGAAATCATGATCCTTTAATATTTGCTAGGATTTGTCAGTTTACAGTTTTGCAGTAAAATTCCATTCAGCAGAATTAGTTTTCTTGATTGTTCCAGCCATGATGAAAACTGCAGCAGTGAGCAAGGCACAGTACTCACTGATGATTTTCTGCTTAACAGGCTCTTAGTTAAAACCTGTCAACATTGTTTTGGTTTTCATTTCCAAATTTAAATCATGGAATGATCAACAGTTTTTTGTCAGATCAGCAAATCACTCTGTCACAAGTCTCATACTGGATTTTGGTCACACTCGGGAGAGCTGCAAGCAATCACAAAAATAGGTCAGATCTATGTTTGCTTTCAAACAAGTCTGTGCCAGTTACAGGGGGAAAAAGTATTTTTGTGAAAACCAAGTGCCTGTTTTTACACATATTGTAAGTGTGGTAGAGTCCTCCTTTTCCTCTGCCAAAGTGCCACTAAAGACATGTTGCAGAGGGGGAAACAGAACTGTGTCCAGGAGAGGTGAACAACCATCCCCTGAGCTGCTGCAGCACAGGGAACATCCTGACCCTGCTGTGTGTCCCCCCAGAGGCTGAGGGCCCTCTTCCAGTACAAGCCCCAGAACATTGACGAGCTCATGATCAACGCTGGGGACCTGATCTACGTGGACCCCACGCAGCAGTGTGACGTGAGCGAGGGCTGGGTGATCGGCACCTCGCACCGCACCGGCTGCAGGGGCTTCCTCCCAGAAAACTACACCGAGAAAGCCCACGAGTCAGACACGTGGGTCAAGCACAGGTAACGTGGGGTTTCAAGGGCGTCGCTTCCCCTCAGCCACTTTTCCTGCTGAGGAGCCGTGGCAGTTCCTCCCTCGCCGGGACCTGTGGGCAAAGGGGGAATCTTGAGGGTCTGGGTGGGATGCTGGGACACCTTCTGAGAGAAAAGGGATATAGGACACGCAGTCACAGGCAGCCAGAGTTCATAAGTTCAGCTGCTCGAGGGATGACCCCTGTTTGCTCTTGAACCACCTGAACACCCTAATGAATTTTGAAAGAGCACATTCTTCCAGGGCAGGCTGAGCCTTCAGCCTGGCTCTCTGCTCTCTTCTTTTTTTTCTCATTTCAAGGGCTCGTAGAGTTAACTTGAAATGAAACCACACAAAGGGTGCTCCACCAGCTTGGCACCACCCTTATCTTGTTGATGTGCCCTGCATCAGAAGGCACCTGTCTGGCTTCCTGCACTTCATTCTGCAGCTGACAGCACAGCTGATGCTACTTGTAGATTAGAGGTGATTTTTCTAGGCAGGGAAATTTTGGTGCACTTCTTGATGTCTCAGAGAAAGGGAGGAGGCTTCCAGGTAGTATTTCCTGCTCGAAGGTCCCACTTTAGCAGGGTTACACCCAATATACACCATCAGTTCATAATATTTTAGCCTCATTTTTATGGGGCATATTCTAAATGAACAGCAAAGTGATGAGGTGGATTCCGAGTGTGCAAAAAGTATTGAATGGAACATGAATCCTGACTTACTGATCCTGTAAACAACACCATGACTCAAAAGTCTCTTCAATTTGTGTGCGCCTGTACGTTTGTTTGTGTGTGTGTGTTGCTTCTGCTTTTTCTGCAGGGAATATGTTTTTGAGACAGCTTCAAGATCCATCACCAAAAGTGAAAAGGAACCCAGTGTAAAGCAGAATGGGGAAGCCCATAATCCCAGTATGTCGAGGAGTGTAACCAATGTACTTTCTCTTCAGGTAATTGTCTTTTCCATTTCTTATCTTTGAAACCTGCTTGTGCAGATATGCTATTAATTAAAGGCATTTAGTAAATTTAATAGTATTTTCCTTTTCCTCCCTCACAATTTCATGTTTTGTTGTACATTTACATGTAGTTTCATTTATTATGTTTTACATTTATATATTCATACTGTATTGTATAATATTTTTTTTTATTGGTAATGTATGTGATGTATATCACACTTGCCTTTCATAAATCTTTCCTTGCTCCTGTCATAATAGCACAACACCTGAGTTCTGTGCTCAGGTTTCTCCGAGCACAGCCTCAGTGGGTGTGGAGACAAGCCCGACAGGTGAGACACAGGCACAACCTCCCCTGACTTCCACGTGGCTTCAGGCAGAGTGACTATGTCAGAATTAGGCTCACTGTTCATGGCTGCTCTTACGGCCAGATTCTATGGATCTCATCTTGGAGGTTTCCAGGGCCCCAGATCACATTTAAATGTTCTGTTTCCTTCTTTATTTTTAGATATGTAGCTAGTGCAGATAAGTGCCCAGAACAGCTTGCTGGAGTAGTTAACAGAGCTGGTAGGATCACATTTCTGTCCCAGGTTCAAAATCAACACGCATCAATTTTTCTGTGTTTTCCCCTGGTCTTCTGGTAGGAAGTGTTGCCTTATCCTGGGCTTAGAATTAAAAGCCAAACATGGTTAGAGGGGGAAAAAAGAGTTTTACCTCGGTATTTATTTAAGGATCTTCAGGTGCACCACATCCAGGTAGAATGCACCGAAATGCACCCCAGGCTGCACACCGAAAATACACCCACACGATGATTCCTGTATACAGGTATAGACCTTGCAAATTAGCATATCTATCACAGATTCCTTCAAGAGAAGCCCCCATCCTGAGGAGCCTTCCCCCTGGGATGGGCCTGTCTTGGTTGACAGAATGTGTTCTGGAGAGGACCTTGGTGTCTGGGGCTTTCTGACTCCCAAATGCGAGGCTTCTAAGATGTTTGGTCTCTTGGCTTAACAGAACTTTGGGTCTCAGACTTGGGGAATTACAAATATGTGGGCTAAAACCACCAAGGATACATAAAAGATGTATAAAAGGGTATATAAGAGGGGTGTATGAAAAAGCAAAAAATCATCATGGCATCAGAAGAGCAAAACAAATAAGGACTCTGATTTTTCCCTACAGCACAGTTGCACCTGCATTGCCTTTTTGGCTCTGTCAGAGATGCCAAGATGCATTTTCAGCGCAGATATGCCTCAGAAACCTCTTTGCCTTGCTGGCCCCACAGCCTCTCTTCCTGCTGTGCTGGGCAATAACCCTGGGTTGGTTTGTGCTAACATCAGGGGAACTGAGGGCACCTTGAGGGAACTTCCACCCTGGGGCCTCCAGGGCAGTGTGTATATGACTGTAAGAAATATCTGACCAAGTCACACATCCTTCCTCTGGCTCTTGGCTGCTCCTGGCCTCTCTTACCCAGGTCAGATCTGTGGCAGAGCCAAGGCTTGGCCTGAGGAACGTGTTTTGCAGATGGGCACTTCTCCAGTCTAGAGTTTCCCTGGCCTCCGAGTTCCTCTCAAGCAGAAGAGGAAGACCACAAAACCTTGGGTTTATACTCTGATCTTGTGGCAGTTGATTGGCGTTTCATGGCAGAAATGCAAGTGTTTAACAGAATGCATGAATATCAACCTCAAACCACTTCTTAAGAGTTCCCTTCTCTGTTGCTGAAGATGCAGAGCACTTAGCTCAGTGCTGCAGCAGTAACATTGTTTTAAAGTTTTAAAACCTTTGACCTGTTTCTCCTTATTTTCTTCTCATTTGTATTTAATGTGCATTGTGTGCTAACCCCAAACTACTTTGAACTTATTTGTAATTCCATGCAGTCTAAGGAAAAAAAGTGGCCATGTAGGAGATCTGGGTTCACTTTTAATTTGGCCACACAGTTACGAAAATGTAGTAGTATTTTTAACTAGGAAAAGAAAGAGAAGTTTGGTGCTAATCCTGGTGTAGAAAAGGGCATTACCACTTAAATCTTAGCTGGTTTTCCATTTTTTTTTTTTGTTTATATCAGCCATATGATATAAATTAAAGTTATGATTCCTTCCCACACTGAGATTAAAAGATCTGTTACTTTCACAAGTGCTAACACAGAATTAAAACCTGCAGCCCTTGAGGGTCAGGGATGCAACCTTTGGCAGGACAAGAGAAAGTGGCCTTAAGCTGCACCAGATGTTCAGGCTGGACATCAGAAAGAATTTCTTCACTGAAAGGATGGTCAAGCATTGAACAGACTGACCAGGGAGGTGTGGAGTCACCGAACCTGGAAGTGTGCTAGAAACAACAGGATAGGGGATTCAGTGCTGTGGTTTAGTTGACAACATGGTGATTGGTCAAAGGTTGGACTCGATGGTCTTAGAGGTCTTTTCGAACATTCATGATTTTATGATTCTATCTCTTTCATTTGCCTTTAGTGGAGAACCAGTTAGGCTTACCACTATCCTAAAGATAGGCATCAATTATACTGTCTCTTCTCCAGGAATGCAGACTTTTCCTGCAGGCTCTAGATAACATTCTCATGAAACCCCCATTTCCCCCAGCTGTCTCAGAGCGCCGCCCTGAGGAGAGGGGTGCTGGTGATGCGCCATGGAGAAAGAGTGGATCAGGTCTTTGGCAAATCTTGGCTTCAGCAGTGCCTGACTGCAGATGGTGAGTAAGGTAATGGGAGGATCTGCAAAAACCAGGACCAAACCCAATTATTCCCAGTAATGGGTAGAAGAGATTCAGTCTCCTGCGTGCAAATGTAAACTCTGGCACAAAGGAGTGACAAGTCAGGCACAGCACTGCTTTGACCTGCATGTAACCAGGTCACAATGTCCTGAAGTCCTTCATGTTTATGCTCACTAAACTCTGCAGATGAACAAAGCTCTTGTGCCACTGATGGAAGTGTGTCTCACTGATATGTGAACAAATCACAGGAGCACACTCATCCCCTCTCGTTACGCAGGATGGTGGTTGTCAGACCCCTCCACCTTTCTGTGCCTGCATCAGAATCATGGGCTGTCAATCAGAGTCACACTACGTCACTAGTCCAGCCTGGGGAATCTGTGGTGGAAATGAAACGTCACCACTGACCTAAATTAAAATCTGAATTTCCTCTCACTCCAAAAAAAAAAAGAAAAAAGAAAAAAAGAAAAAGGTTTGTTTTCAGGTGAAGAAAACTGACCCAAATCAGGGAAATGTGTGTCAGGAGGGAGGCAAACAAGAAGGTGGGAGTTCACAAGTGAGAGCTCTATGCTGAAAGTCTGCCTTGCCATGCTGGAGATTCCACATGTTTAGTGTGTGAAATTCACACCAGGTAAGGAGAGTGGTACCTTCTGGCTGCATGATCAATGCATTGGTTTCATTTTGATTCAGTGGAAATGAGGTTTTTTGGTCATTTTGGCAATGGTAAAGGAATATAGAGAAGGAGTCGATTTTTGTTTCTCTTGAGTCCCACAAAGCCAAATTCTCATGATTTCATGTCCTCTCCCCTCCCTCCCATTTGCCCCTTCCTAGCTTGCAGAAGAGGGGCTATTCTGTTAGGACAGGTGACTTCCCAAGCCAGTGTTGTGACCTTAAAATGTGACCCCTTTAAGATAATAGCACTGGGTGTTTTTCGTCAGTGAGACACTGACTCTGTCTGTAATACAAACATAACACAGCTGCCGCCTCCCTCGTGCCTCAGAAAAATGTCTTGCCTTGTTTCAGGAAAATACTACAGAACAGATCTGAACTTCCCCTCCTCCCTGCCGAGGCGGAAAGACAGCATGAAGCAGTTTGAATGTGATCCTCCTTTATCTTGCTGTGGTATTTTCCAGTCAAGGCTTACAGGTAAGCTGGATATTATCCTCCTGCAAACGTAAGGCTTTGGGAAGCAGGCTGTCATCATCTGCCAAAGCTCGTGCTGGCTTTATAGCAGAAGAATTTCCTACCAGCACTCACTGCTGGCCACAATTCTCTGTGGGCAACCACTGCAAGATCTTCTTAAATAGCAAAATAGAGAACACAGCTGGTTACTCATCTTTGAGACCCACTCTGCCAGTTCCTGGCAGAGGAAGTCAAAAGGAAGAAGCCAGAACACTACCTGTGCCCTGCTGCTTGTCTGCAAGGGATTAATGTCTTATGCAGTTGTCCCTGAATGGGCAGAGAGGAGTGAAGGGGCTGGCCAGAGGAAGCAGCTCCATGGTCAGCAGAGTGTGGTCACCTCGCTGCAGGAGGACGGGTGGTGTGGGTTAGGCTGACTCAATTTGCTCACCAGATGAAGTTGTTTGTGCTCCCTGAGCAAGATGTGTGACTGTGACAGTGCTGGCCTGCTGCAAATGCTTGTCTCTGATGGTTCTGATGTATGGAGACAGCCAAATGCCTAACTGCTGTTTGCAGATTTGGAGGGAATCTTCTGTAATTATCTTTCCAACACTCATTTTAGAACTGATGTTTCCACCAGAGTGAGCTTTCTAATGAGCCCAATCAGACAGTGTGAAAAAAATGAACAGAAAGGGACTGTCAGTGTATCCCATGTTGATGAAATGGCAAAGCTCCGAGCTGGTTTTTTGCAGAAAGTATTTTGTAGTCGTTTCTCATCTGTCACACTTTGCTGTTGCCATCCAGGGGAAGCTCTGCTGGACCAGGAGGTGACAGTCAGCTACGTGTACTCGTCCCCCGCCCTGCGCTGCGTGCAGACAGCTCAGCACGTGCTGCAGGGTAAGGCAACACAACCTGCCAGCTGCTCCTGCCGCACGGGAAACATCATCAAACTTGGTGAAGTCTCTGACATGAGCAATTAAGAAGATGTACGACTTTGTGGTTATTTGTGGTTATCTTTAATCAGGAAAGGCGAGGTGGTTTTGACGAGCTGGTGATGCAGGTAGCAACAAACCTGCTGCCGTGTGTACAGTCTGCGGGACATGAGCACATTAACTCTGGTCTTTCCTAGTTAGAATGGAATCTAATGTTACATGAAACAGAGGTGTTTCACGTCTGCTTGAATTCAGCATTAGTAGATGTTCACCAAATCACCACTGCCACCTCTTCCAGAAAATGTTTTGAGCCAAAAAGCAGATCTTTCCAGAGCTCTGAAGGATCTGAATGTCAATCACGGATGACGGCTTTCATGTTTTCTTCTGCAAGCTGAACTACTTTAATCCTTCGTATTGCAGAACCTCTTTCCCTTCCTTTCCTCTCCCTCTTTTGTTTTTTCATCTCCTGTCCCTTTCAGCAGGTTCGCAGTCCATTCTCATGTTTACATCAGAATGCATTCACTGCCACTCAGTAACCTCTCTCGAGTATACTGAAAAAATAATGTTTCTTTTGGCAAGAGAATTCCATTTCTAATACAGGACAATTTGGACAGCTTACTGCCCCGCGGAGGAACACTGAGCAAAATGCTATATTAAAGTGGTAAAAACATTTCCTGTCTGAAGTTTATTCAGATTGCAACATCACAGGGGTTTTTCCTTCTGGCAGAGCATCACAAGAGAGCTTCAAAAATTATGATTATGATAATAATGATGATAATAATTTTCAGTCCCTTTACATTAGTCAGACAAGAATATAATGGTGGCCTCCTTTAATCAATTGCTTGACAATAAGTAATTCATTTTCATTAATGAAAGTACAACAGCAAACAAGACAGAACACACAGCCTGAATGTAGCACTCTGAGTGTGCCTTTCTCTTAAGATTTATTTCATGTTCTTACAGGGCTTAAATTAAATCAAAAAGTCAAAATCAGGGTGGAACCAGGACTGTTTGAATGGACCAAGTGGGAAGCAAGCAGAGCAATCCCTAACTTCCTGACTGTGGCAGAACTGGTAGAGGCATCTTACGACATAGATACAAGTTACAGGTAATGGCTCTGTGTCTGGCTGATAAAGCTGTGGGGTTTTTCCCTGAGGTATCTTGTCCTTTTATGTGTCACAAATCATTACACACACTGCAAAGATGGGGTGATTCTGATCAAAGTCAAATCAAAATAAGATGTCAAAATAAGATGTGCTATGGGTGCACTCACACAAACATCTTGTGCGTGGGACCAGCCCTGCTCTGGTGTTGCCTTGCGAGCTGCTGGCTCAGGCCCACAGCTGGACATGTACCATCACAGCTGCATTATGGGCATCCACGTCAGGTGCCAGGAACTTTGCTTTTACCTTTGGTTCATGTGAAAACACTTTAGAAATGTGAGGAACAACCTGATTTTCAGTGACAGAGTTGTGACGTTAGATAAGGTTGGTCAGCCCTTGGCTGAGGGTCTGCAGGGCAGCAGCAGCAAGAGGTTTTGGGGACAGGCAAGATAAGAGCATTTCACTTTAACTGATGTTCGTGGCATTGTTTAAAGTTGCTCAAAGATTACTACTGTGCTCAGCAAGGACCTTCTGGAGCCCTCATAACTTGGTGGGGTGAGGGGTGATGCCTTTTCTGAGCACTTGCAAACCACAGCCCAGCAGGAAATGAAAAGCCTCCAATTCAGTCTAGCTCCTCATCTTGTTCACAAGCCAGGCTGCTCAGTGTTTGCAGTGCATAGCCAAATCCAGGAAATTACTCAGCTGTCTCTGGGATTTCCCACATATTCAAGAAACGGGGGAAGGAAACACCTCATGTCTTAATGTATTCCTTACAGCCAAGGAAGTATGTTTGGGACTGCATAAAGTCTCCAAAATCCTTCTTTTTTGGAGCATAGGGCTTTCTGGTGTGTTTTTCACTAACAGACTGTTTTCTCTAGGGTTTTTTTGGTACAAAATCACTTGCCTCAACAGAAACTGCAAATGCACAGCAGTGGGAGATTCAGAGGGGAGGCTCTAGGGCAATGTTAACTACAGTGTTCAGGGCCCTCACAGCTCACTCAGGTCCAGGCAAAAATAGGGTGGGTGAACCATAAACTTGCACATAGAACGCCAGTTTCCTCCCATCACATGCAGGGCTAAAAAATCCTTGGGTGCCAGACGTTATGAACAAGTGTTTGAGATCACTTAAAGAATCACCGGCAAAGGGTATCAGTAAAAAACAGATTGAGTATTAAGTCTCAGCACAACAAAAATCATTGGCAAGGTTCACTCTGCTACTGGCTAGATGGCTGAGGCACACCAAGAGAAAAAACAAAACCAAAATTCAGTCAATGAATCCAAACAAACTGAGAGCTGTGTGTGTAACAAAAGGAACAACATTTAGCAGCATTTAACTTAGCTTATACCTTTAATTAACCTTACTTACAGGCCTAACTTACTTAGGTATCTAAAGTACCTGAACATCTAGGAGAGCAGCATTGCTGGTGTATTTGCCATAGCACGTGCACACCTGTGTACACACAGACAGAAAAAGTCAGTGCAAGGTACCTGTGAAAAATTCCCCTCAAAGGCAATGAAATACTCACTTTGGATACCTTTGCATCTCCTCTCTGGGAAAAGGGTTGAGCCTCGAGGAGTAGGGGGATCAGCCCAGGATCCATCGTTGTTTGGGGATCCTACGAGTGCAGCAAATGGGATATTTCCTAGCTTGGAGAGGTCCCACTCACAGGGAAGTTCTGGTCACTGCTGTGGTCCAGGAAAACTCCAAGGGTCTCATTTTGGACTGCTGTTCATAGGGTCCCAAGAAATGGGCTTTAGTCATAACAAGGTTTCATCCTGGCCCCACTTCAGCTCGATACTCTCTTTGAAAATGTGAGAACAAGAACATCATGCCATTCAGGCAAAAAAAAAAAAAAAATTCCAAGGGTGTTCATAAAAAAACCCAGGAGCTCGTTGGACAGCAGCAGTGCCTGGGAGCAGACTAGCAGACTACTTGGGATAAGCTCCAGAGGAGCTGAGCCCAGGGGCTGCTCATCAAGGCTGAGGCCTAATGAGCATTTCACAGATCATAGTGTGGCCTGAAAAGGCTGGGGAGGGAGGATGCACCACCACACCAGGGTCTGGTTTTACCATATTCACCCACTGCAAACTGGGGCATGTTGTCCTTCACCCAAGCCCCACCAGACCTCTGCGGCTGTGCTGATTCACAGCCCTGTGAAGGTCTGGCTCTTAGTTTTTCTGGGTGCCTGAAAAGCCCTGGTATATAAAAGAAAGAAGAATGCCTGGTCTTGGAAGAAGTGCTCGGGTACTTTGGAGGGATGCATTGTGATTATGGTCCCTGGAAACACCTTTTTTTTTAAACTCTAGTAGTTAAAGTCTTTACTACCCATTTGACCAGCCATGAAGATAAGACTTGTTGTAGACTTTTGTTGTAGATTTTTATTTATTTGGTTTATTGAGGAGATTAGTGCTGAGGCACCAAATCTTGCAAGCATTCACATCATCAGTATCTCTCTTTTGTTAGAACTCAGTCAGGAAGACCCAGGCAGCTCTGCAGCCCACGTCTGGGCAGCGGTCCTTGCTGGTAGAATTGCTCAAAGCTTTTCTTAGGCATAAATCCTGCTTTAAATAATCTCCACTGTAAACTACAAGTTTTATTGAAGCCTGGTTTTGCCTGCATCTGGTGCTTTATGAGCTGTGAGACTTAGCCATGAGATTTAATGGAAATTACTCAGAGAGAGCTAATGCTCCAGACAAGCAGAGGTAAGAGTGTGTCAGCCAAGTCAGTAGATAAACCTTTTAACTAAGTGCCTTTTCTCTAGTAGAGTCATTCAGTGGTGCTAAGAGTGCCCCAGTCTTCGTCTAGATTAACATACATTTGTGATTTTATTGTCAGGGGTAACTTCCCACTCTCTTCTCTGGTGCCATCGGAAAGTTTTGAAGACTATGTCAGCAGAAGCTCTGCGGTTATAAAACAGATCATCACTGCCTGCCCCAGCAAAGGTAAAGGCTTCAGGTCTTTGTATAGTCTGTCAGACACTTGCAGTAACAGGAACTGGCAGAGATTTGCCAACAGAAGCACATTTAATGTGAGTTGTTGGCACTGCACAGAGCTTAAGGCAGATACAGTGCTTGTCCTGGGCTACCCTGAAGTAACATACACGCAATTTATAGGATAGAAATGAAAACAGTAAAATAAAACTGAGACAGTAGAGTACTAAATTGCAAAAGTATACATTTTACTTGGTCTTTCTTCATTGGGATGTAGCTCAGCAAAAGATAATATGCTTTTGAGGAAACCTTTTTTTCTCTTTCCCTTGCAAATGCCTTCTCTCACTAGCTGGCAAGCTCAACACACCGGATGTTTTCTGCCCATCACAACACGCTTTGCCACATTATCAAAAAGGTCTGCAAAGATGAACAGCCCCCAGGCCACCTCATCCCCATCTGCTGATGGGGAACGTGGCAGTGCTGCAGCTCCCTTACCACCACTCTTTGCTTTTCCTGGTGTGCCAGGTGTCATCCTCATCGTGGGCCACGGCTCCTCCTTGGCATCTCTCACCCGAGCTCTCACAGGGCTCCCCAGCAGAGACAGCGGGGACTTTGCCCAGATGGTACGGAAGGTAAGAGGATTTTATTTCATCAGGAAGCTTTTGGGGTGTTTCATTATCCTTTTAATAGAAGATTGCTTATGCAGCAAGACATGTGTAACAGCATGCCAACACCAATGACATCAACTTTCTCCTTCCAAAGGGAATCTCACGCAGTTTTAGCAAAGCACTGGAGGTAAAGAGAAGGATTTTATTCTGGGAGTGTTGTATGTGACTAGCAGCTAAGTCTTTGGAGAAGGTTTTCATCTGGAAAGTCAATGCCATGTAACGCCTACAGACAAGAGGCACATTTGGAAGCCTCTCCACTTGGAGCTAGTGTCCTTCCTTTCAAAGTGGAAGAGAAGGCTTTGGGGTGACCTAATTGCAGCCTTCCAGTACCTGAAGGGAGCCTACAAGAAAGATGGAGAGAGACTTTACAAGGGCCTGGAATGATAGGACAAGGGGGAATGGCTTCAAACTGACAGAGAGTAGGTTTAGATTGGATATTAAGAAGAAATTCTTTATTGTGGGGGAGGGTGAGGCATGGGAACAGCTTGCCCAGGTATGGATGTGGAGAGTGATGACATAAGTCCAGCTCTCACCCCTCAGGCCTCCAGCCTGGTTTTAGTTCATTTCAGAAGTGACAGAATATCGGGGGCTGCTCTTTTCTGCAGCAAAGCCCCTGCTTCATGTCAAAGCAATGACCCTGCTGGTAACTTCCTTCCCAGATCCCTTCCCTGGGCATGTGTTTCTGTGAAGAACTGAAAGAGGAGAACAAATGGCAGATGGTCAACCCACCAGTGAAGACATTAACTCACGGAGCAAACGCAGCATTTAACTGGAGAAATACTATCATGGAAGATTGAAAGGTCATCTCTGCCTTTGCAGTTGTCAAAAAGGAGCCAAAGGCAGGTTATGGTTCATCACAGTCCAGTGATTAATCCCAAAGACACACGCAGGGTGGGAAATGCCCTCTCTGAGTTGTCAAAGCACAGAAAAACACTTCCGAGTTTGGTGCCTGAGATTTGTTTTTATTTTGGTGACTGAGAAGAATGAACTCATGAACTGGTGTTCAAGTGAGAAATAACACTTCTGGTGGTGGTGAGGAAAGTACCTTTTAACATTTTCTGAGAGTACAAATGTTTAATAAATAGGGATGTAACTACCTGATCATAAATTCCACTCCAAGAGGCACTGAAGTAGACAATGTTGTATTTTTAAGACCAAACTACATCCAGCAAGAATTCCATTTTTTTTCCTCTTCAGTCACTTGGATATTTTCAGACAACGGAAAAACTGGGACTGAAAAATGTCAGCTCCTGCCTGAAGAGGGGACCAGCTCTAGCTAAAGCCACTGTGTTTCCTGTTCACTCCATCAGTTCTGTGAGAGAAAATACCACACTGACTCTTTATTTACCTCTTCTACAAAGGGAGTCCATTTTCTATCACACCAGCTCATCATCCAGCAATTCTCAAGTGATGCATATTGCAAAAGGGTCTAAATTATTCCTTTTTGAAGGAAACTGGACTGATTGCTTTACTGTTTCTGGAACAAAGAAAGATGCCATGTGTTACCGTACTGCTGACAAAACTGTGACATGAGCAACTCTAGCTCCGAAGCACCTTTCCGAGATAGCACTTGCAGCTCAATAGCTTTGCTTTGTGCTGGTTTGTGCCAAATTTATTAATGGTGACCCATCTGCCTAGTGGGTCACCCGAAAGGTTTCTGTAAGTCTTCTCTATGTGATGTGTTTAATTAAGGGAACATAGCCCTGAAATTTTATGCACAAACAGGAACGTGCTTTTCCACAGCCTGTTTTTCTTCCGCTTTTCCTTCCTGGTTATCAGATAACCACCCCCAGGAAAGTACAAATGTTTCTTTCAGTGAAAAGAGAAAATGAAAATGTTTCTCTCAGTGCATGACTAAAAATGTTTTCATTTTCACTCCTCACTACCTGTTCCTATGTGACAGCTCCCCGCATGCCATTAGCCATCGGGGCATGCAGCAGAGCCCATCCAACAATCCGGCTTTGCAGCTGAGAAGCGTCTGACAGGCACCTTTATCTGTGGGTGTAGAGATTTTGTTATCTCAGTTGTGCAGCTGCAATGATTCATTCTGACTTTCCAGCTCTGGTGGAGTTGCTTGAGCCCTCAGTTTTCTGACAGTGCTGCAATTTTACAGTGAAAATCAAGTGCCCCTGAGCCAAGACAGGAGCTCTTTAATGAGCAAGGGCATAGGACTCAAGCTCAGGAGATGGGTGGCTACAGCTGCAGTCCCAGAAAAAGATAAAATCACCAAGTGTCACCACAAGCTTTTCTTAATCAGGGGAAGCAGGATGCCACTGCAGCGCTGAGAGCGCTGTGGCTTGGCTACTTCTCCACATCTCACCCAGCACACACTTGCTGTCAGCCAAGAGAGGCAGGTGTGGTGAGGGATGATTTTGCTCTGAGTTCAGGCAGTGGCCAGGCTCCTCTGTGGTCAGCAGGGAGGGCAGTGACTCACGGGTCTGGCTGAGAAACGGCTGTATGATACAAGAAAATCAGCAAAGCCACTTAAAAGACTGGTCATTTTTAAAGCATTAGTGATACAAAATTTCATTACAAATTTTCCTCTACCTTTTCAGAAATTACGTAATTTTTCCCATAATGCTCTTACACATTAATTCAGTTTGGGTTAAGAATCTGTGTCTTCCTTTCAAATACCAAAATAAAATACCAAGTGAGATCTCTCCCTTCACCCAGTGGCATCAGATATATTGTCAGGGTGGGCCTGTTGTGAAAAATAACCTGTAAGAACAGCATCATCTCCTTTCTTTTAACAGCTTTCCTATGCTGCTGCCACTGCGTACAACATAGCAATGAAATACTTCTCTTTGTTTTTCAGTCCTTCTGGTCTGCAGAAATAATGTTGCTAAAAGCCAGTTAATGGCACTCTAATCCTGTTATTATCCATCCAGCTCCTATCCTTAATGAGTGTGTGCACCTCCCAAGCAGCAGGTGACAGGAGGGGAGAAGGACACGGTTGGGGGAAGTGTCTGTCTGTCTGTCTTTTACAGAGGCAGGATTTAACTGCCCCACCCAATCTTGGCATCCCACAGTGCATGGACAACACTATTGACAAGCTAAAGGTACTTAACAGGCAGATTCCTAAAACACTTGAACCAAAATCCCACTGTGCTTTTCTTTTATTCTCAATACAGATGCACTCCAATGAATTTCACTTCAGTGAAAGCAATGAAATAAACTTCAGAGCATGTTTAAAAGAGGGTTTGGGGACTTAAGTTTTCTCTTGTAGTGGTTTCTAGTCCAGACACCGCAGGGCTAAGCAGTGAGGACAAATGCTTAGTCACAAAATAATGTATTAAAGTTATAAAGACTTCTCCATGTCTGCTGTTTGATTCAACTGAACAGAAAGAACATGAATAGAAGGAACAGGCAGCACACACAGGAGCCCATTGAAACTATCTTGGTCTTGATAATGGAAGGGCAAGGAGAAGCTCTTCTATTCATAAGGATGCTGCTTTTGGCTTTCCTGGGACCCCATGAGCACAGATTCACCTCTAAACACTTTTTAAGACCAGAGCTGAAATGATGTCTTTCATATACAAGGTTTCTTGGTTGTACAATCTGGTGCTTAGGGGAGAGAGAATTCCTAATGTGGTGTGTACACAGCACGAGACTAATCACTAAACACAGGTGAAATGAGGAGAAATGTCCTCAGAAGCTTCCAAGCTATTTTTGTAGTAAGCAAAGGAAATAGGAAATCCTTTCCCAGTTTCTTCTTTTGTTGGGTTTTTCTGCAACTTCTGAAATTAGTTGTTGCTTTACTCCATTGCAGCTTGCTTTGACTGGATCCAGTTCATGACAAAGTTATGTACTTTAATAGATGCTTTAAGTGCTGCCTTGAGAATCTGAATGTTTTCTTTATATCTTAAAAAGTGAGAGCATAAATTCTTTTGATGATGACCCGCAGTGAAGCTAATCTGTGGGGACCCCTTGTGGGAAAACTCAGCCTCAGCTTCACATGGCTAAATCAGATCTGGTGTGATTGAGGGATGAGGAGGAAGAGCAGCAATTTTTTTTTTTTAAACAATAATGCTTTCTCCATACCCTTTGAAAGGATAGTAACATCAAAAATTACATTGTTTAGGACTACTTTTAGGCAGAGGAGCTTGGGGAGACACTTGAGTCAAGTTCTTCTGAAGAGTGAGATAAAACAGGCTATGTATGTTGTGATCCTGATTTTTTCAGAGCTTTTTCCTTGTGCCAGCATTAATATCGGTGTAAGGAATATGCGCAGTTCTGCTGACTCATAGAAGTAGATATTTCTATTCTTTGCACAATTTTAAGTCACAGGTGAGGAACAAAACAGTTGAGTGGATTTTTTGACTTCTCGAACAAAAACACTGGGAGTCTCCAAAAGGAGCAAGTCCTGTTTTCAGGAGCAACCTGTAACACATTACAGATTTCCTGATGTTCTTAGCTTTCCTTGATTGTATTCCAGACAAGAGGCTTTTTATTTTTTCAGGAATACCACTGGAGGTCACTCATGTACTAACAAACAGTGCTGCAGGGAAAAAAATGTAATTTTAACTATCCAAGAATGAAATTGACTTGAAGATGACATTAAAATGGAAATGAGTTTGGAAGTATGTGGTGCAGATATTTCTCAAATTTACAGTAGACTGTAATAAAAGTAGCAAGTAAACTAATTATCTTAATTTTCTTATAAAAAGACTAAAAAAAAAAACCCACAACATTAGTAGGCCAAGTTAGATTTGATCTAGCTACAGGAATAATGGAAATGCTGCACAACTCTGTCAGAAAAAGCAAAAAGAGGAAAAGAGAACCCATTTAAAAATGCTCACTGGAGTCACATCCCGTGACAAGAAATTGCAAACAAAATATTAGACAGGAGAGGAAAGACTGCATGGGAATTTTCTCACTGTGATATTTCTGATAGCAGAAAAATTGCAAGGAAGGAGTAATAAACTCTATTTATTTCACATCACTTGTTTCCCTACCTCCACATTCTCTTGATCCATTTTTATCACTAACTTTCAAACTTTCAGATATATATTTTGCTGGAATTCTGAGTTGTAGGGAAAAGGTAATTGTTAAAATGTTTTTCCTCTTTATGCTAAACTAAGATTTTAATACTGATTTCCTGCTCTGAGGTGAAGAACTAGGAAATATAAGTCCTCTTTCAGCAATATCAGTACAATATTTCATCCCAAATGGGCCCAAACTGGTTGTTTTACTTCAAAAGCAAACTGCTACTGGCTGGCAACTCTCTACCTCTGGCTCCAGGTCCATCAATATTCATAGCAAAATTCCCACAGTATGAGAGAGCCAATTAAAACCAGATGGATATACGTAATAATTAAGGTATTGCTTATGAATTACCAGGGAAAAAAGTTTCAGAACATCTTTATTCACCTGCAGAAAGAGAGAAGAAGACCTGTCAGTGGCACTTAGTGCTTGTACAACAGTTTGTGCAGCTTTGTCTTGCTCTGTACTTTTAATTTACTATTTCTATCTTTCCATTTCATTCTGGAAGCTTCTAGGAGGCTTCTGCAGTTTCTGTGTCCCGCCAGCCACTTCCTGACTGACAGGTTTTTGATTTCCAAGTAGCTGCATGTTCAGTAATTATCTGCCTGCTGATACGGGGTGCTGGACCTGGCTTTGTCTGCTCTGGTAGGATGCTTCCTCCCCTGGGAGATGGGAGCAGAGCAAGCAGAGCTTTTGGTAATTTGTGTGGGTGCTGGGAAATGGCAGAAACTCTCCTCCAAGCAGTGGGGACTGTGCAACACCAGGGCTGATGAACCACTGGGCCTGGTCTCCAGCACCCTGGAGAAATTTCCCTTGGCATGACGGTGGTGACAGCCAGGACAGGGCTCGGGCAGGGGGATGCTGTGTCCGAGCCTCTCCCAGGGCTGTGGGCGATGGCTCCTTCCCTGTGGGCGGTGTGTGGTGCTCCAGGCGCCGTGTCCAAGGAATCGCAGGAGGAGGTGTGCAGACTGCTCTCTGTTAAGGAGGGACAATGGGATATCAGCTGGAACTGCACAGAGGTGAGAGCCTGAACCTGCGGTGGAGGGATGGCAGGGGCTGTGCTGGGTGGAACAGTGGAGGAGGACACCCTTGAGGGAGGCTGCTGAAGTTCATGACTTCTGACAGCAGCAGCAATGTTCCTCGTCCCCGCTCAGACCTAAGAGCACAGTGTGTGAGTGTGCAGAGCACTGCTGGGAGCTTTGGATGTACTGCAGGTGCAGGCATGTCCAGAGCTGCCATTGCTGATGGCACCAGAGAGCCCCTGGGGAAGGACTGAAGGACAAACAAATGAAGCACAATCATAGACCTCACAAGCAGAATTTTAATTAACCCCCTGGCAGTCAGCAATTCAGTTTGCACATCTGACAGCTTTACAACACAGACTGGAGAATTGCATCAAACTACAGATATTTACAGGGCAATTGCTCTGGTCAGGGGTTCAGGTTTCTGGGTTGTTCCAAAAAGTCAGTGACCTTGTACAGAAAGCAGGAAATGTAAAGGTGCTCCTGCCCTGGAAGATTCAACTGCTCCATGTAATCATATCCAGTAGATGGATGTTGTGTTCACACCAGAAGTTAACTTGCATCCCTCAACAGAGATAGTAGAGGTTCTAAAATCATCTCAAGTCATCTGTCCCAGGAATGGGTGGGATGATGGCAAGAAGAGAAAGGAGAAAGGGAGGAAGTTGTGTGTTCTGTAGTGCTGCCTCTCATGATCACAGAAGTAAGGGCAGCCACGGGACCATGTGCCCTCACCATAGCTGAGCTGGGCCCATGTCTGGTTGTGAAGAAGAAAGCTCACCTGGTTTCTCAGCTGGGATTTTCATCTGTAGTAAATCCTGAGCCTTTAAAATAATGCATGTTCTAGAGATTACGAAGAGAAAGTAAAGTATATAACATCTCCCATATGCCAGTTCAGCATGGAATATTGCATCAAAATTATTTACGCAAAAGTGAGATTTTGTTAGCTAAAGTGACTGTACTTCTGGACATCTGTTAGAGAATATTGTGCATTATCATCGTGGGAGGCTGCTCTTGGCCACCCACCCAGGACGACAATACCAACAAATGATTCTTTAAGGAACCAAGGGACACCTCCAAATCAGCCGCCCTTGTCCTTGTGGGGGAATTCAGCTTGCTGGGTGTTCACTGGGAACACCACACAGCTGCTCCTAACAGCTCCAGGAGATTCCCAAAACCCCTGGACAACAGCCTCTCAGTACAGGGACTCGGGGAGCCGGCTCGGAGAGGGGCCCTCTGTGATCTGTTGCTTGTTCCCAGAGAGGCTCTCGTGGCTGACATGGGATTGTCTTGGCCACAGCGACCGTGCCCCCGCTGAGTTTCAGATCTCTGCTGCTTTCCCTGTGCCCGTCTGGCTCCCGAGATGGGCCAGGCACAGGTGAGCACGGCTGGAAAAGCAGCGTCTGTTATTAATGTGTCCATGGCAAAGCTGTTGTCCCAAAAAGGATTCTTTCACCCCGTGTGCAAGAAGCCAATCCCCACACGGAGTTCAGGTATTTCCTTTATTTACAGTTCTGCACAGAAAGAGGTGCTGGGTGGCAAATCCACAAAGCCAG
>WEIT01001503.1:0-39512 GCA_013389985.1 Dryoscopus gambensis
TCGTCCGCCTGCATGTGTGTGAGTTCTGACTGCGCCTCTGGCTGAGATGAGTGCAGCCCCTCTTCACTCCTATGAGAGCCTGGTCCCTTTTGAGCTGCCCCCTCAGGGGGGCCACCCTTTTACAGAGGCTCAGAGAACGGGACAGGATGGGAGTTTTGGTGCATTCCGAGCTCACCATGTAGAAGTACAGTGACCCCGCAGGAGCAGCTCCAGACCCTGTGGAGACGCCTTTGGGAAGGTCGTGGCACCCTCATCAACACACACTGCGACAGGGTTCAACATACAACAAACAATGGAGTATCGAATATAACAGAACTTTTTAGCAAACATGAATATGCAATGAGGGATATGAATAAACATGAGGGCATGAATAAAACTGGGTGGGGAAATACCAAACCAATAACAAAACAATATGCAAACTGAGTTCTCCAGGGGATGTTGGGAACTCACTGTGACAGAATGTTAGATCTCGGTGCCTTCGGTGCTGGACCACCAGCCCTTTGGCTGAGTGGATGCTGTGGCTGGGGCCACATGCACTGCAACAGGAGAGACTCCTTCCAGAGCTATTCCCCCTAAACTTGTCTCAAACTGAGACAAAAGGCAATAGTACTGAAACACTGACAGACTCAGAATATGACCTGACACCTTGTTGGTCAGGGTGATGGCAGCAGTCCAATTAAACGGTGGCTGCAGTCCTTGTTCGAGTGATGGATGCAGTTTTGTTGAAGAGGTGATCTTGCAGAAAGATCTGGTCCTTCTCTGGAGATCCAGTGGTGGTTGTTAAGCTCTTGTCCTCTGGGAATCCAGTGATAGTGCCCTGTGGTGTTTCAGACATCACATTATATGCAGGTAGGAATGTTTGGTTCCTCCCCCTGGATGGGGCATCTCACAATGGGATTTTGTAATTTTATGAGTCACGCTGTGAGACCTTGATGGCCCATTAGGGGATATAGGGTGTTATAAGAGATGAGTCATGGAGGAGATAAAGAACACGACCCCACCTATCTTAACAGCTTATGTAGATGGTAATAGAATACATAATTTCTGGTTACATTTTACATTGTAACCTAAGACAATGGAATATAATATTGTTGCCTATCGGTAAAGCCTTATAAAATGAAGGCCTTGTTGCCTTTGTAAAATCATGGCTCAGGCCTGTTACTTTGGCTAAGTAGAAGGACTGTGGGAAAGAGACATAGCTGAATTAGGGGTAGAAAAACATGCTGTGTGACCATCGCGTGCTTACATCATGGTGTATGGTGGTTGGTTGAAATTACGTTTGCTATGCTTTAAAACTATGTAAACAGATAACCGGCTAAGTACTTAAAAAGGCCAGGATTTTGCAATAAAGTGCTGATGCTTGCCACCATCTTCAGCGTCAATCTTTTGTGACCACCATTATAATATAAATATTTAGAAGTTTTTGTGGCTATGGTGCTTGGATGTGAGGGGCTAAAGATTATTGCAAAGATACAGCTAAGGAAAAATTACCCATACCCCTTTCCCAAGGTAGTTTGGATTTTTCACTTAGGCTTCCCACCCAGCCTGCAGCAGCCTGTGATGTGCAGTGTGACTAAAGTGAGCTGTCACTGTGACAGGCTGGGAAGCAGATGTGACTCTTGAGTGACAAGTATGGCAAGAAATTTCTTCTTTGCAGCTTTTCTTTTTTTTCTTTTTTTTTCTTTTTTTTTTTCTTTTTTTTTTCTTTTTTGTTGTTTACTTGGGGTTTTTTTTCCTAGCATGGTTATAAAGCCATTCTGTCCAACTGCTCATTTTCCAGCTTCAATTTCTTTGAATGTTTTATGTTGAGGGTCATATATTCTAGGATATTTTTAATCTTCTTTTTGAAATGATGAGATATTTGAGGAAAGAAAAATTCTGTTAGGAATGCAGCAGAACAGGAATTTAGGCACAGCTACAGTAGCTTTCCAGCAGTATCATGTAACAAGCATATATAATCCATAGGAGGAGATCACTCATGTCATGATTGAAGTACTAAATGCTTGGAATCTGTATGCAAAGGAGATAATCTTCTCGATTCTGTGCATTACACTTGATTAAAGATGTATGCAAAGGAGATAATCTTCTCGATTCTGTGCATTACACTTGATTAAAGAGGAAACGAGTAACATCTCCTTACACACATTTTGAGGAACCCAAGACTTGCATGAAGGAAGCTTGAAAAAATGCTTAATTTGAGTTCTGTCTGAAGCTGTCTGTCTGTGGCTACGTTTGAGCAGATGGATTGGTTCAGAGTGGGGAGAGAGTTTTGAGGAAAATCCCAGGATCAAGTTAGGATATAGAGTTTATCAGTAGCAGGTGAATTGAGAAGATGCCTTTTTGCCATTGGAATAGCTTTGCTCCAATGTCATGCCAATATAAGCATTGTTAAACTATAAAGTTCCCTAGGAGGCAGTGGTTATTTTCACTACCTGAGCTTGATGAAAGGTTTCTCTTTCCCCCACCTCCCTGTAGATGGATGACAGCCAGTCAAAAATGTATGAGGATGGTATCTGTGATGTCCTACAGTAATGAGGCACTTGTGAGACAAGACTTGTGAGCAGGGACCATGTAGTGTATCCAGCAAACTGGCATCAGCTTTGAGGAAAATACAGACAAGATGGATAGATAGTTTTAAATTCAGAAATGGTTACTAAAAGCATATGCTTTATGTTAAATAAATAAATAAATAAATAAATAAAATAAAAATAATAATAAAAGCAATGCTCTATGTTAAATGATCTCAGGGTCTAATTACTACTCAGAGAGTCTGGTGTTGCCCTGGTTCTCAGTCTTTCTGATTGTTTGCATATTTTGGAGTCAGAGCTTCACGATTCTCACGGCTTCATGTAAATAACACCTGTTATTATTGTAACTGCTTTCTTGTGTTGTGAATTCCTTTTCCATGATAGAGAAAAGTTGATGGACTCTTGGTCCAGCCAATGTGATTGAAGAGGTGTCACCTCAACCTGCCAATCAACTGTAGTAATAAGAAATCTATAAATACTGTAAGTAATAAACATTGATGCTGCTTTTTCCTTCCGACAACTGTCCTGTCTATGTGTCCTTATTGTGTCCACTAGCGACAGTCTGGCTAGGAGGAGGAGAGCTACATATCCTCCCTTTCCCCCTACAAATCTGATTATTTGACCTAGCCCCTCAGACTACTGGTACTGACCTGTAATTTCAAGTTGGGGCAAAGGAGGTGAGGGGTGCAGCCCACTGTGGCAATAGCTGCTGCCTCTGAGAACACTTCAGCATTTGAAGGACTGAGTTTGGTGGGGATCAAACCCTGAAACCCTTGCCCTAAGGCTCTTACACTTGCTGCAGTGCGGTTCTGCATCCCTTCTGGGGACCGCTTAATACGTCGAAGAAACCAAGAAGTCTCATTTTTGTAGATATTTCAGAAGATATTATTTCGTGGCCACAGGGTCTGGAGCCAGCACACAGACTGGACTCTGCACACAGACTGACTCAAGTCACGAGACCACCCAGCATTCCCCTCTCCCGGGGGACACCAACCCACCAACCAAATGCAGAACTGGGCTACATGTGACCAGGGCAGATGCAGGGGCAGGGGAGACCCCGTCCCAGATCCCAAATCCACCTGAGCATCCCCCCCTCCCACCAGGGGAATGGGGGAGGGTCCCACGACATACACTGACCAACAAAAAGTTCTCAGCACAGCAGCGTGAAGAAGTCCTCTCCACTGAGGTCATGACAAATGGATGCTCAGCTGCAGCACTGTCCCAGCAGGACTCGCCTGCTTTGGCTGCAGAGCTTGGTGGCCCCAGGCCCTCCAACATAGGGTAGACTTATGGCTTGCAGGGACCAACATGTCTTTGGGGAAATGGGGTTTGCAAATGAGAATTAGAGAGAACACCAGATGCTCTCCCATGTCCCCACATGTGCAATTCCTATCTTGCCAGTTGCTTTCTGCCTCCTGTCAAATGGATATTTGGCTGTGCGCAGTGGCTCATTGTTTCTTTCAGCATCTTTCATTAGATAGTGTTTCTGGATGTGAAAACATCAAAGAAGTGCTACACTACAGCTGTGTGTCCTGCTATTGTTGCTGTTACTGTTCATTTTCTTACCTCATTGCTGTATCCAGCAAATTGTTCTTATCTCAACCCATGATATTTGCCTTTTGTGCCTCCATTTCTCCTCTCTGTCCACCCGCAGGTTTCTTAGTGTGCACTCCCAGGGATAATTAGTCTGAAAATCCAAACTCCTAAGTTAACTGTTTCTGCATTTTCCTCTCCTCCTGAAGTGTTTTCTCTGAAGCAATTGAAACAAATTTCTTTGCAGTCAGCAGTACTTCTGTGTGGCACCATGTTTGTAAACCAGCTGTAAACCAGAACAGATCTTGCTTGAATCCTGGACACTGCATTTCAAACACATTTACTACTTTGTTTGTGTGCGTTGTTTTACTGCTGGTTGGGCTGAGGAGCTGCATTCAGCCCCCAAATGCAAACTCCTGTTCGTGGCTTGATGGTCTATTCTGCGAAGGGAGCAGAGGAGAACTAAACCTTCAGTGTTCCAGGGACAACTGAGGCAACAAGGCCTCTGGAAGAGTCACTATCCTTTCTCTGTCACTAGACAGGTCCAAAATTCTCTCTTCCCTTCTTTGTCTAGTCTGCTCCCTCCAACAAGTATGTCTCAGCTCTCCTCCCCAGGATCTGCATGCTAAACATGCCCTGAAAGCACTCTGAACTCTGCTCAGCACTTCCCTGCTGCTCTGGAAGGCTGGAGTGCTAACTTTTAATTTTTTATTAAGGAGAAGACAACACAGAAAAGATACTTAAGCTCTCTCATGTCAAAGCACAGTACTGTCATCCTGACAGAAGGTGGAAATGCTCTCGCAGCATGTGGATGTCCAAAGGAAAATGGCACAGAAATCACACACACAACCATGAGCAGAGTGACACAAAAACAATCAAAGGCACTATTGGTACTTGCTCTTAATGAAACTTGTGGCTGGTTGTGTTGTTTGTAGATTGTGGATGTTTTTAGGTTGGCAATTTAACCACTGTTCACAGCAAATGGCTGCATGGTCTGATTGCTACTAACAGGGAATTTCCCAAACTTTCTCAGTTCTTGGAGCACTCCATGGCCTGCCATTTTCTTTAGCCATGTTTGAAAGAATAATTCTGACCAAACTGCCCCTAATATTGTCTTCAGCATCACAGTATTTCTGTCTGACTCCTGGTCTTGTGGGACTGAGCAGTAATTCCTGAAATATATTTAAAATTAGTGAAGCTGTCAAATATGCACTATGCCCTTCCACTAAATTGCTCATGTTCTTTGGCTGCCAGCTCTTCAGCATCTATATGTGTGTATTTATAGACATACAATAATTCTGAATAAAGCTTGAAGTTTATTCAGACATGAAAAATTCATTCAGAAGGATGAAAATGTGGTTGTTCAACTCATTTATTTAAACATTGATCCTGCTCACTGAAGCGGTTGGAAATCTGCACCTTCTCTGTTCTCCAGCACACTTTCTCTGTTCTCCAGCAGTGCTGTAAGTCTGTGCAGTCTCAGTGGGATGGCATTGGATATATGGTTGTAATCTACAGGTACTGCTCTCTGAATAAGATTACCCATAAAGCTCTTGCTTTTGTGCTGTGCTCTAATGGATTTTGCCAAAATACACCTTTTTTAAAGATGAAGCCCCCAAATAGCAGCTGAGATAGAAGGCTTGGTAACTGCTGACTTCAAATTAAGTATTCCAGAGTTTCCATGCTTGAGCTGTGATGCTTGGTAGTTTATATTAAAGCAGCCAAGATACATTGCTAAATACATGAGAAAACAAATATTGGGATTTCCATAGCAAAGTGTAGCAAAGAGGGCAGAGAGTGCACCAGGCTTATTACTCAGCAAGCCCCATGATTGACTAAAACACATGGTGTGGTAGGGAAGGAGAGGAAAGGGACAGTGCCTCTGAGATGGAATTGCAGCAGAAATACCTGTGTGAGGGGCAGGGCACAGCACAAGCCTTTTGGGCTTTGTGAGCAGATTCTGAGCATGGACACACACCTGTCTATTATTTATGCATCTCAGCAAGGGATTAACTGTCTCCAGTTACAGTAGTTTGCTGCTTGCGTTTTCTTAAGCTTTTTTTTTTTATTCTGTCTTTTTAACTGTGTTTTTCCTGTAGTTGACACAGCCAAGCCTGCATGGGCAGGAATTTAAGTGTATGGGTACCTTCCTTTTGGCACAGGCAAACATACTGATCCAGAAGAGCCTCAGCCTCAAGAACCAAACATGATATTGTAATAACTAGACAGACTCAAACCTTTATTTCCCATCAACCGTATGGAGTGTTCTCATGGGCAGACAGCCTAGGTAGGCATTCCGAGCATCCTCCAAGAACTGAGGAGATCACATTGTGATGGTCTAGAAGTGCATCTTGGAAAAAAGTCTTATGGGATGATCAGCAGAGGTCTAAAGGGTGTGCTGACTGTGACAGTCAAATCTGTGTGTCCCCACTTGGGGTGAAAGGCAAAGCTTTGCCAGCTCTGCTTTCCAGAGTTGAGCTCTATAATGACAATGTCTGGGCTACTGCAGGAGTTTTATGGACCTACTGTAGCACCTAAAAAAAGCAATAACTGTTCCCTATAGAGAATGCACAGGGATAGAGGAGATTTACTTTATCTGTTGCATCTCTATGAAAGTATTTCAATCCTACATATAAACTGCACCAAAGTAGGGAAAGATGGGAAGCCTGCAAAGAAAACTCCAGGGCAGGTGGACTCTGGCCATTTTGTTCAGTGTAGTACCATAAATGCTATTTACAGTACTCCTCCACACAGCAAATGCTGTAAGTGCTATAAATCCAAGGAAAAAACGCTATGACTTTTTTCTGTTTGGAAATCTGTCTGGGAACTGTTATTTTTTAGCATATTGCATAGGAAATGGCGCTTTAATTCCGTGGAATACTTCCCTGAGTTTCTTGGGAAGAGAACTCAAGGCTATACTTCAGTAAAGAATTAGCTCAGGTGCAGAAAGAAGTGTTTAGCTATGATTTTCTAACCTGCTGTGCTATCACAGATAATTTTGGGCAGAAACAGTTCACCTGGTCTTCTCAAGGTATGTGTCCAAGGGGACTCTGAGTTCTGCCTCTTTAACCACAGCAGAAATGCAGAAGTAACTGTCATTTGTGTTTCCGAGGCACCAGAAGCCCTTGGGTTCACACATGCACATGTTCAGGTGCAGGATGTCCTTCCCAGATGGACTAATACGGGAAGGAAACCACATTTTTTCAGCCTGCTCAAGTATATTTCTCTCAATAATGAATATGAAGCACTGACTTTCCTAATACCAGAAAATAAAATGCAAGGCTAGAAACAGGTGCACGGTGCTGCATTGTATGGTGAACACACAAGAAAGAAAGGGGCCCATTTTGCTTTATTTTCTGTGTAAGGCAGAGGGAGAAATTGCAAGTAAAGAGAATAGGAGAAGCTGATCTGTGTTTGTCAAGCAGAATTTTGCCGTGCAGCATTTTGCTAATAAGCTAGACCTATTAAAAATTAATTTACAAGTATGTGGTTGTCTCATTATCCAGCTTGCAGTGTATAAAAGACTTTTTCAGGAGATACTCTACTATTTGCTTGAGGTGTTACAAAGAGTTTTGCTGTGCTGGGCCCCAGCTGTTGTGTAAGATGTTTGTGCCTCCTGCATGTGGCAGCCTTGCAAAACTGCCTTTTTTTTTTGCTACCGACTGGTGATCATTAATCAGCTTTAATTATCGCTACTGGATATACTAACAGCTTACAAAAGTTGCTCCCTACATTCTGCTGTAAATGGAGCCTCAAACAGTTGTAGTTGCCTACGGCTGTGTGCTGGAAAACCTGTTTTGTTCTGTGGCTCACGCTCTCACCCTTTAATCAGAACTTGTTCTGAAAATGGCAGTGCCATGTCTCTGAAGGTGATCTCATTTTTGAGGGCAGTAGCCAAGGGGGATTTTGTCATCTGTTTCAACGTGTTCAGAGAACGAGACTGTGAAAAACACATTTCAAACTTCAAGAAAAAGCATTATTCTGGTTTTCAGGCAGTTCATCTGGCAGTCTGACCAGAGAAGTTTTGGGTTTTGCTGATGCTGTTCTGCTTCTCAGGGATGTGTCAGGACCTCTCTCCAGGCTGACTCAAGGGACTCACTCCAGGGAAGACCACAGATGTCACAGTAAGTGTCTACTTGGGAGCCAAGTGTCTCAGCTGCCATTAGAGAGAGCAGATCCATAAAGCAGATGGGCTTATCCTGAAACAGGTACTGAAGCAGGGATTTGGTTGTGTCAGCACAGCTGTCTGGTGCTGTCTGGGATGCCCTGCAGGATCCACAGTCTGCACACCCCTGGCGGGTGTGGGGCATTCAGGGAGGATCTGTGTCTTTTTGGACCTTCAGCTGAAGGCCCAGGGGCACCTAAACTCTTGCTGGGTACAGCAGAGGGGCAACTGGAGGCCACTCTGACAGACTTGTCATATTTAGATGGTCTCTGACTGCACTGACTGGGGGTTACAGCGAGACTCTAAAGACACAGGGTGCACATGAACACCTAAGTTCAAGTGCCTTTACCTGAAACTAAGCCTTAGGCCCAGTCTGACTTCTTAAGGCTCTGTAACTTGTTAGAGTTTAAATTAGTTTTGTACTTAAGAGCAGAGACAGATCATGTTGAGTGCGTTTACTGGAAGAGTAAATTATGAATCTAAAAATTATAATCACAAAGTAAAAGTGCAATGTTACCATTCTGCTTTATTTTCAGTTAACTTACAGAGTTTAGCTGTGTTGTGTTGAAGAGGAGGGAGGGAAGGGAACAATGTGTTTTTGCTGGAGAGGGGCTGCACTTCACTTGCTTACCTATATTCTCTCCCAGTAAATCTGTACCAGGTAAAAAAGTCTGTGTATTCATGATACTCAGAATCTATCTGAGCCTTGAATGCACGTATGATGTGGCATTTATTTATCAGAAGGAGCCCTAGAACGACTCAGCTCTGTATGCCTTTTACTAGATTTTTGATTAGTGTTATGTCTATGTCAGTGTGCTGGGAAAATTTTGCTATCATTGTCGTGGCAGGTGGCAGATGGTAGGGTGCCGTGACCTTCCGAAAGCATCTCCAGTAGGAAGCTGCTCGGCAGGGCACTACACTCACACAAACTCACACACACCGGATAGCTATTGAAAAATGGTTCGACGGTAAAGAGACAGGAAGGGTCCTTGTGTACGGTTCCACGGGAGGGGTTTATTTCAGCCATGCACATGAAGGGGTCCAGGGACGAAGACCAAGAACATGGGAGGGTCCAAGCTTATATATAGGGTCGGTGGAGAGCATCAGGGACCAATGATCTGAGGGCACGGGGACGGTACACAGGCAGGGCTAGGGTGTGGTAGCCAATGGGGAAACTCTGAGGGAGTGGTGATGGAGCAAGGGCCAATGGGGGAACAGGGAAGGGAGAACTTTCCAGGGCAGGGACATATAAGGTATAGAGGGGCAGGGAAGCCAACGGGCCAACCAGGGAAGCAGAACTGGGGTACATTAACATAACAAAACAAAGCATCCTGAGGGGAAGCCCTTCCTGTCTCCCTGACCTGGGGACAATCTTTAGCTTTAGGGACTGTCCCACCAGTCGACTCTCTTGGTCCCTAGTTCCATAGGCCCACCAGCCTCCACAATCATTACAAGACTTAAAATATAAATACGGTTTTTATCTACTTCTATTGCCCTTGTAAATTTACCCTAAATATGTTTTTAATCCATTTTGAAGATAATTAAAATGTCATCAGAGAACTTATATTGTTTTATTTGAACAATGTGGAAAGCTAAGTTGATTTGAATCAGCAAGGTTCAAAAAATGTATTATTTTTGGTAAATGCTTTAAGTATATTCACTATCTAGGAGCTTTTATTTGATACAGTGCATATTTGGCAGAACTTATCATTTTGGATAGGCAGCACTGAGATGCTTCCTGAAATGCATTGAGTTTATTTTGATAAATCTTATACAAGACATAATCTCTTCCCATTAGCATATGGATATCATTATGTAGGGAAATACTGCATTCCATTTTAATTTAGTTTGTGATTGACAGAAGCGACCACTTTAAATTCACAGTGAGGTTTGTTATATTTTTTTGCAGGCAGAATTGCATCACATTCTAAATGTCAAGGTGCTGTCAACCAGCCTGGTGAGAGGCATGAGGAAGGTGCAAAGGCAAGTGTGGCACTTCCCAGCACACCCAGAGGTGCAGGTGTGGTCCTGTGCTCACTGGGAAAGCTGTCTGAGAGGAAACATGGTGCTGCAGGGCACGAGGAGCTGCTGCCAGTGCCTGCTTACGAACAGAATAATGGCATTAAATGCCGTGGACTGCAGTGGCAGCATTGCAATGCAGGTACTGAGGGCTGAGTGGGACTGGAACTGGCTGGTGAGAAAGGAAGAGGAGAAACTGTCCATCAAGGTGAAGGTCAGATGGTCAGCACATGTGGGCAAAGTCAACAGTTATTTTCAGGCACAAATCACCAGGGCACCATCAAAGTCCTAATTAAATATGTAAATAAAACTGCTGAATTAATCTTGTTTTGTTGAATACTGGCAAGCTTTTATGAACTGCCCAATTTCAAAGTGGGGTTTGGCAGTAGTTTGGACAGATGCTGACAACAGTAGAAATCCTCTGATAGGAAGTCTCACTGGAGTAGCCCTTCCTATATTGGCAAAGCTTCTATTTAGAGCAAACTATTCTACTTGGGGCTGCACCACTGCCCATTTCAATTGGGAGGTACCAATTTGTATATGAAAATGTAGCTGCATTTCACCCAAAAACACCCTTGAGTGGCACAGATCATTCTGTGCAGCTGGGATTTCTTGTTGTGTTGAAGGTTTATAAGATGAAATCTTTAACATAAATATAACAATATTATTACTTCCTACACTAAAAAAATATCTTTACCTACCTTTGGTTCAGCCATGCCTGGGTCCAGCAAGGGGTGCTGAAGGCCTGTCCCAGAAAGGGGCTGGAGCCTAGCAGGAAAGTTGAAAACCACACTTCCAATGGAATTCATCGTTTTGCCACCCTGATGCTGAAATAGCTCCATTTCAACAAGAACAAGAGAACAAATTTTCAAAGAAGAATGAGAGCTCCCTGTCAGAAACAACTGTTTTCCTGAAAATGCTGGAAAAAGGGATTTCAGCTGATACCTTGTGGCACTTGAGGCTGGGCTGACATTACCATCTCTCAGCTGGTCACCAAAGCAAGCCACATGAACACTGTCTCCAGTGTACCTCTCAATCCCTTTCAGGTCTGGAGTCTTTTCTTCATCCTCCTCCCTCCCATGGAGTTTACCATGTGAAAGTTACTGCTGTCACCTCTCATTTTGTTGCTGAAATCAGTCAAAAACTCCTTCAAACCAATGTAGCATCAAGAAGCAGACATTCTTTGTTACAGTGCTGGATGAACAAAGGGATAGCTCCACCAAAATTCTGCATCCTGAGTACAGAAAAGCTCTTGCTTGTATACTGTGTTTTATATACATACTCATTGATTTCCCTGGAGTAAACATTTGTATGATAATCCTTTCCCTGAATCATTAACACAGGTTCGCTCCCCTTTGCACACACATTCTTCTGTCCCAGGCGTCTCTCTGGTGCTCGTAGACCCCAGAGTTGCCACTAGATGAACAGGTGTTGCCTCCCAAATACAGAGCAGAGTTGGCACACCCAGGCTGAGTCATGATTTTGCGCATCTTCCTGGTTAATATTTAATGATCCTACAGTGTCGCTGTTGGGGTGGTCACGACATGCAAAGTGGATGCTGCACCTGACTAGTGGCACAGAGCATTTTATTTCAAAGAGAACACTTACTTATAGTCTATTCTATGTTATCATTTGTACTACAAGTACATTGGCTACTAAACTACAACAATGGATCCATTGGCTATCATTTAACTACAACATAATACTATTGGTTACCTGTAACTCAAGCCTTCAGGCATTCAGAAAAACAACAGGCGTGAGTATGTTGCTCTTTTCTCCTTCTATTGTTTTGGATTCCGTACTTCTGTTGACACTACACTTCCCTGGGCAAAGCTGAGTATTTTCTTCTCATGGGTTTTTCTCACAAATAGAAGTTAATCATGTCCAAATTGAGATCTGTGAAGCCTTCAGACCAGCTGTTGGTCTCAACACTACAGAATAAGCTTTGTGGGGTTCCATAGACCAGTGTTTCTGCAAGATAACAATTGTATTTTCCCACCAGCAAATAGTTTTTCATCTGGAACAATTTCAGCCCAGACCTACAACTGGTCTGTGATGAACAGGAGGAATTAGCCCTCCTTTTAGCAGACCATGTATTAGTATCAAATATGATGGCCTTCATCAGACCTTTACCAGGAGGGATCTGCTGTGCCTTGAGGATCTTCTCTCGGGTTCCAAATAATAATTCACAGGTGTCTTGTGGAGCATGGAGTTTAAAAATAAGATGCCTAAAAGCTATTGAATCCTGGCAGTTAAATTTCATATCATATAAGGATTGGCATTTAATGCCACCACTAAGGAAGTGCCCACTTCTCTCACGAGTTTTGAAGTAGGTTTTCTTCCCTGTTCATAGCTTTGTCTGCTAGAAATGACTCACTATAAAGTTGTAATATTCCTCTCCCCTTTGATATCAAAATCTATTTGGATCACATAAAATACAGAGTTTTAATCTGAGACATTTTTAAATCTGTGGAAGAGCTGTCATTAGAAGAACAATATTACCCTTTCCATCATCTCAGGCCAAGACAATCACAGGTGGAAGACAGTTAGTCTCTGTTATGAGGAATAAAAAGTTGTGGCAGAGGTCATTATCAGAGCTTTCCACTTATATTTGTATCATATTTGCACTTTGCTGTGCTTCACATCAAGCCGTTTCTTCTGTTCATGGGGACCTCATTTGCTGCAGTGTGATGTCAGCTGTGGTATTTTTGTACCAGGCTGAGTTTCGGTGTACCTGGTTTGGTTACTCCAGCCTTCCTCTATTTGCACTCATTTCTCTGAAAGCACAAAGGTGAGAAATCCATCTAGAAAAAGAAGACAGTTGTAATTCTTAGGAAAACCAGATAAACAGTCTTTCAGATAATCCCCATCACAGATTAAGTACATCTTAAATCGGAAGGGATCACAGCAGCGGTAAATCTCTCACCAGTGTTGTTTCTTGAGCCAAGAAGACTCTCTTTTTAAAAGAGGAGATACGAGTCAGAGGGGATCTTACTGTTAACAGCTCCTGCCCTGGTGCCTGTGAGTGTGTGCACGTGTGTCATAATATTTTGGTACAAAAGACTTTGAAACCAACTATATTAATAGGGAAGATTTTTTTTTTTTAATTGTTTCACCTCTCTTTGAAGTGAATCTGAGAAGATCCGGTTTTCTGCTGTTGCTCAAAAGAAAGGCAGCAATATCTTTATGGCTGTCACTTTGATATTTCAAGAATTCAATTGCTTAATCCATTCAACCTGCCTGCAGTGAGCAGGGTTGCCTCCTGTTGCAACATAAAAGTGACTGTTGGCTTCTGGTAGAGCAGCTGGGGTTAGGAACGGGTAGACAGCACCTACTCCAAAAGCCTCCAGTTATACAGGTGTGGATTTTCTTTTTCTCTAATCCCACTTTCTCTCTTTGTGCACACTTGAAGACAATGTGTGTGACTGACTTGGTATTAGTTTCAGTAGTTGAGGCTGGGATCTTGTTGCCAGAAAAAGGATGCAGAAAGTAAGGAAAGGAAACTGCCCTGACAAATGTTCCAGGGGAAGTGCCATGGCCCCCATCTGTTCCCTCCTCAGTTCTTGGGGTCAGGTGCCATGTAACAGTGTTTAGCTTTCAGACATGTAATTTATATTGCCAATGGTGGTGTCCCTTAATTCAAGACACTTCAGTTCTTATACTCTGTCATCCCATTAGTAATGGACCACCTCCTTAAAGGGTTTTTGCTTCTCTTGATCCTTCCTGGGAGAGATCCCTCTAAAGGAGTGTGCAGAGCCAACAGAGAAGTCAGAACCCTTCTGCTCATCCTTGACCTCTAGGCTTATCCCCTGCCCTAGGTTCCTGGCAGCCCAGGAACACTGCTGTGCTGCAGCATGTGTCCACATCATCTGTGGCCCAGCATTCAGTGCCAGCTGCTCTGGTCAAGGATGGCAGCACATGCAGTGTCCTTTTGTTGTATTCCTGTTGCATTCCTGCAAGGGAGGGATGCTGCTGCAGGAAAGAAATGAAGTGTGAACATCGACCAAAAGGAAACATTTAGTTAGAAATGATCTTTTAAAAGGACTGCATGGATTGCTCAATTTTCATAATGTTTGTAAATTTTGAGTGTTGCTCTGTTCCTTATCTTCATCCCAGTAACAAGAACGATCACTCTTTCTTGTCCTGGGAAGTATAAAACGGGGCTCTTGCTGCTAGGAGACATGTTCACTGGCGTGCACCTCACTGTACAGCCAGAAGTTCTGGATGTGTGCAATGCACAAGAAGTCTGTGAAGAAATATAAAGTTAAAAGCAGCACCGATAAAGTCAGTCAAGGCTTTTTCCAATGAGTTTTCTTTTAGTGCTTGGAAGAAACATACAAGAGAACTTCATGGCCTGGATACCTTGGTGACGTCTTTCCTTAGGCTCTAAATTTCTGTGTCCTGAGGCAGGAGAGAGTGAAAAATAGCTTATTCAACATTATACTTATCACCATTTTCTCTGGTATTGTCATTAGTTTTTATCAGTTCTCTTTATATCTGTTAGCTATGTGAGAAATTTTCACTTCTAAAAGCTTTTTGCTCTCTTTTGTGAGACAGTTTAAGCAACTGTGATTCAAAATGACTTTAAGGCACCAGTAGCAGGAGTTTTTTGTGAAATGTGCTTTTGATTTCCCCATCCAATTAGCTCCTGGCCTTGAGTTTGCTGACACATGTGCCAGGCATTAGAGAGCATTTTTACTAGTTGGAACAACACAACTTGCTTGGGAAAAGAGAACTTCATGCCAGGGACAGTGTCATGGAAGCATTTGGGGCTTGAGAATGGGTTGAAAAATCCAATGGATTTGTGCATTAAATTACTGGACACAATGTGCACCTGTGCTCTGGGCCTTATAGAGATGGGGCTGTTGGGTTGCAGTTGTTCATTGATGTCCCATTTGCCTCTTTCCTGTGCTGGCCTGCTTTAGATCTGTCTGTGGTGTTTGGAGACACAGAATCACACACAGAACGAACTAGTCTGGAAAAGACCTTTGAGATCATCAAGTCCAACCTATGACCTCCTCATCAACTAAACCATGGCACTGAGTGCCACGTCCAGTCTTTTTTTAAACTCGACCAGGGACAGTGACTTCACCACTTCCCTGGGCAGATTCCAGTGCCCAGTCACTCTTTCAGTGAAGAATTTTTTCCTGATGTCTAACCTAAACTTCCCCTGGCTCAGCTTAAGGCTGTGTCCTCTCATTCTGTCAGTCGTTGCCTGGGAGAAGAGCCCAACCCCCACCTGGCTACAACCTCCCTTCAGGGAATTGTAGAGAGTGATAAGGTCTCCCCTGAGCCTTTTTTCTTCCAGGCTAAATAACCCCAGCTCCCTCAGCTGTTCCTCATAGGGCTTGTGTTCCAGGCCCTTCACCAGTCCTGTTGCCCTCCTTTGGACGCGTTTGAGCATCTCAACATCCTTCCTGAGCTGAGGGGCCCAGAACTGGACACAGCACTCGAGGTGCAGCCTCACCAGTGCTGAGTACAGGGGAAAAGTGACTTCCTTGGTCTTGCTGGCCACAGTTTCTGATGCAGACCAGGATGCCAGTGGCCTTCTTGGCCACCTGGGCACACCCTGGCTCATGTTCAGTCAGCTGTCAACCAGCACCCTCAGGTCCCTTTCTGCCTGGCCACTGTCCAGCCACACTGTCCCCAGACTGTAGCGCTGCAGGGGGTTATTGTGGCCAAAGTGCAGGACTCAGCACTTGGACTTGTTAAACTTTATGTTGTTGGACTCGGCCCATCTATCCAGCCTGTCCAGGTCCCTCTGCAGAGCCCTCCTACTCTCCAGCAGATTGACACACACTCCCACCTTGGTGTCATCTGCAAATTTACTGATGGTGGACTCGATCCCCTCATCCACATAATCAGTGAAGATATTAAACAAGACTGGCTCCAGCACTGATCCCTGAGGGACACCACTAGTGACCACTGGAGCTTGCAGCCACTGCAGCTCCTGAGCCCACTCTGATATCCATGGGCACAGTGAAGGAGCTGCCATAGCTGCTCCAGTGCTGGACTGACCACTTGCAAAAAGATGCTTTGTAAAGCACCCTTGCTTTTGCAATTCTTGGCAGATTCGGAGGCTGCCAGTCAACTGTATGTCTGATAGTGTCCTTCCTGAAGGCTGCACCAATTGCCATAGCCATGGGGCCACATCCTTTGCTCCTTCTTCTCTGCTTTTCTAGTCTTTGGCTGTGCCAGAGAAGTTGTGGAAAGGAGTTGCTGGGTTTTGCCTATACATATTTCTGTTTGAAAATCTGGGTAGTCTGGAAATAGAGCTGGCATATATTCAACTTTGCAGCTGTCCTGGGGTGACTGTATGATACTGTATTCCCTATCATCTGCTCTATACCCAGGCATGAATCCTGTGCCTTTCTGTGTCTTTAAGCTGGGTCCGAGAGAAAGGGAGAAAAAAAAACCCCAAGCTGTTTTGTGTTCAAGGACACAGATATACACTCCCCTGCATTCTGCCGCAGGGGCAAGAGGGAGGAAGAACCCTTCCTGCTTTTAGCCCGCTCTTGGCTCCTTTTCTCAGGAGAGAGACAGCCTGCTAGCTAAGGCAAACTTTCTGTTCCCTGGAACTTCGGTTTCTTCTTCTTCTCTTCTGGAGAAGAAGAAATCAATCATCAATACCAGAACATCATCTGGGAGGCCCGGAGGGGCCCATGCTGGACCCCAGCTCCAGAGAGGAGAGAGACCACACCCACAGAAAGGACTCAGAAATTTACCAGGTTCTCTCCATAGCGAGAGGTTTTACTATTTAGCATTATTCTTTTCCCGTGCCTGTGTGCACTGTGTTTGGTAAATAAATCGTGGGGGGTTTTTTCACTTTCTTCCTCTGAGGAATTTTTTTCCTGAACCTAGTGGGGGAGGGACAGCTGAAACCTGCCTTCTTTCAGAGGACATTTTTCCTTCAATTTGTCTCAAACCTGGACAGTAGCAAATGAGAGCATGGACACTCTTGCTTCTTGCAAAGAGAGTAATTTATTACCATCATGCAAGGCTTTATATATTGTACGACTATGCTAGGCTTTTATACTGTGCTAAAAATACTCTGGCTAAAATGATACTTGTTAGCATTTTTGTTAACTAAACAAATACCCACTTGCTGCATGCCATATCTTCTGTGTTGCTGTCCACACACTCCTTTTACCAATTAGCACTTTAATCAGGCGTTGTTCACACGAAGCTTACGTAACTTGTTCTTGTCTTCATGTCGGCAGTATATTTCCCAAAGTGCTTTTTGTGAATCAGTGAAAAAAAGTGAACAAAGGCCCTTTATTTATTCTGTAAGACTTTTCTTGTCTCTCACACAACTTGGATTTATTCATCTGGGTCTCTGCCACTGAAGTGGAGCAATATCGGTCTGAGGAAGGAGCAGCAGGATATATGATGGCTAAGTGCCATATGACATGGCCATAATCCATGCTGAAATATGGGTCATTTCTTAAGAAACAGCAAATTGAGTGCAATTAGTTATAGTGTTAGTGAAGCCCAATATATTGAGTTCACCCATTCATTGTGATTTAAATTTTAACTTGCTTGTTAAAGACTTCAAAGTGGTACATGACTTTTGGTGGCAACATGTTGTCACTCTGTTTCCCTCTGCAACCTTCCCTTCATTGTGAAGAGAGGTACATACCCAGCACAGGCTGCTGTGAAACTGCTGCAGCTCCAGCTTTGTATGGAAAAGAAGAACAGGAAGCAGAAGCTATATCTGGGTTGTCAGCAATATAAAGCAAATTCAAGATTCTGTCTGTGTCCCAGGTTGCCATGACCCCAATGTGTCTAGCTGATATGTATAAACATATTCAGATTCTCTACTGGTTGTGGATCAGAATTAAAAGCATCCCCAAATGACCTTAAGAATGAAACCTCTAGTAAATATCTGTAATCTCACCTGGGAAATTGTGTGCAAATAGATGCAGAGGCACACAGCATTTTACTGACCTGCTGCACTAAAACACCTCTGTCTCCACTGTGATTAAACAGGTCAGTGAATTCACCTTGCAGCAAATGCTGGGACTTCTCCAGCTTCAATGACTTTAGCAAAACCTTCAGAAAGAAAAGGAGAAAATATGTTGTGTGTGTCTGGCTGCACTGGGAAGTCCTAAAAGATGATGAGTAGTCTCTTTGTATGAGTGTGCAGGTGAATGATTAGCTGAGAAGTGTCTAACGTAATAGTCATGAAGATGAGGAATGTTTGATGGTGTTCTGGGCATGGCTGAGTGTAAGGACTTTGTGTGTAGATCTCAATTCATAGTCCAATATGTATGTGTGTAAGTGCTTTCCCTGGAAGACACACTCTATCTTTATTGCTCTTTCTCCAGAGGACAGGCAAAGATGAAGAGTAGACTACATAATTTGGAAAGTATGTGTTGTTCCTTCCCTGGTGCATCAGCCTGATGAAATTGTTCTGTTGCAGACAAGTTTCTACAGTTTTCCTGGGGACAGCTTGGCCTGTGGAAAGAATAAGGGAATGCTCATTTTTGTAGATGTTTCAGGATGTTTATTTCCCCAACCGTATCACTCAAAGCCAGCTCACAGACTGAACAAACATTCCAGAACCCAGAGTTCTCTGGGCCAGGGGAATATTTTGGGACCAACAGGAGCATAGAACTTGGGTACATGTGACCAGGGAGCAGGGGCAGGGACAGGGGAGACCCCATGCTGAGCTCTTCTGCCATCCCAGAGCCCCCTCCCCCCAGGGGAACGGGACGGGGGAGACCTCAACAACTGCTCAGCCATGTTTGTGGCTTTATTGCTTTTTCTGCCATGTCAATTTGGGCTGTTCTGTTTTCAGGGATGGAACAGCCCAAGGGCTTCCAGCAGATACTGCAAGATAAAAGATCCTGAGGCCATTTCAGCCTTCACTAGGATGTTGAATGGGAATCAAATGCTGCAGGAAGAGGATCTGCAAGTTAGCTTGGTCTAGCAGGTTGCCCCTGGCTGGATGCCAGGCACCCACCAAGGCCTCTTTGTCTCTCCCCTCCACAGCTGGACAGGGGAGAGAAAATACAGCAAAGGGTTCATGAGTTGAGATAAGGACTGGGAGAGATCACTCAGCAAATACAGTATGGGCAAACTAGGCTGGAATTAGAGATATTAATTGAATTTATTACCAGCAAAATTAGAGCAGGATAGTGAGAAGCAAAATAAGACCTTAAAAACAGCTTCCCCTATCCCTCCCTCCTTCCCAGCTCTACCTCCTACCCCAGTGGTGCAATGAGTTCTAGTCAGTTCATCACATGTTATTTCTACTGCTGCACAGGGAGGGGAGTTGGAGTCCTCCCCCTGTTCCAGTGTGTGGTCCCTCCCCTGGGAGACAGTTCTCCATGAACTTCTCCAACCTGAATCCAACCCTGAACTGCTGCAGCATAGGTCACTCTTTCACGGGGTCAGTCCTTCAGGCACAGGATGCTCCAGCCTGGGTCACAAGTCCTTCCAGCAAACCTGCTCCAGCGTGGGGTCCTCTCTCCATGGGTCCACAGGTCCCTGCCAGGACCCTGTTTCAGTGTGAGTCTCCCAAGGGGTCACACCCCCCTTTGGGCACCCCCTTGCTCTGGCATGGGCTCCTCCAGGGGCTGCAGGTGGATCTCTGCACTCTCGTGCCCTCCATTGGCTGCAGGGGCACAGCAGCCTCACCATGGGTTTCCCCATGGAATCTCAGGGCAATCCTGGCTCTGGTGCCAGGAGCAGCTCCTGCCCTTCCTCCTGCCCCGCCCTGGGTATCTGCAGGGCTGTTCTCTCACATATCCTCACCCTGCTCTGCTCTGGACCCAATTACAACTGCACAATAACTTTTTTTCCTTCTTATATCTGTTATGCCTGAGGTGTCACCACCATTCCTGATTGGCCCGGCCTTGGCTAGCGGCGGCTCCGTCCTGGAGCTGGGAGGCATTGGCTTTACTGGACATGGAGGAAGCTTCTGGCAGCTGCTCACAGAAGCCACCCTTGTAGCTCCCCCATACCAAAACCTGGCCACACAAACCCAATACACTTGAAAAGTGGTTCTCTACAACTTCCACCAAGACTGCTGGTTTTGTGTTGTTCTTCCAATGTACAACAACAGCAGAGTTTACATGCTTCTGCCTGAGTATCTCAACACCTGGGAGTTTGGTTTAACATCTGGAACATACTCATAACACTCGTCTGTCATGGGAGGAACAGGCAACTACCCAGCCCACAGTTGCATGTATGGGAAATATGCTTAATTATGTTTTTCAGTTCAATGTAAGTTGGAACAGTTGCTATTCACTGGGCCATACTGAAAGAAAAAGAGCATCAGCAAACATAAACTCTTCCTTCTCTCTTTTTCAAATGCTGCATCAGAATTAAAGAGGTGATCAGAAACTCCAAAAATGTATGGTATGAAGTACTGCTATGGCTAATTGGAGTTAGGCCTTCACAGCCACAGAAGTTTAGTTTAGTTAGCAGACAGTGAACAGCAACAGCCCTCACAACTTGTTAATTGATCCCTTATCACTAAAGTGCAGGTATTGATTCAGTCATTGCTGCTCTGTTTTCCAGCAGAAATTTAAGTATGTCAAGATATGGTAAAACCCAGATAAAGAAGTAAAAGCCACTATAAACATTTTTGCACAGTAAAAGTTGTTTGTGAATCAATAAAACTGTGAGTTAGGGTTTGGATGTTCTTCATCTTTACAACTGTTCTTTGGGAGCCAATGAGCTGTTCCAACACGCACCAGAAATGGTGTAAAGGCTCCCACTGATTTCCAAACAGACTTTGGATCAACTCCAGATGGTTGTTTTGAACTCCTACAGAGAGGATCCTGATCCAAAATCAAAATGGAAGCAGATGTTTGTTCCTAGTTCCATCCTGGCTCTGAAATACTGCAGAAGGAGAACACTTTATTTTTTTTAAAGGAAAAATCTTTTCTTTAATTTTCTGTCTGTCACATCTGGTAGGGCTAGAATTGTTACACCTTGGGTTGTTTTTGTCATATTCAGACCTGAGTTTTCTTCACCTCCATTATCCATGCACCAAAATCATTCCATACATCAGAGAAGTTTAAGTGAAAAGGTAGGTTTTGTGCAGTAGAAGAAAGAACAGCAGTGAAATCAAATGTGCATTCCTAAATTTCCCAGAAAGCAGCAGGATTCATGTGATATTGCCTGGAACAATGTTGCTGATGTTCATGTTTGGGGCCAAAACATGAGCCAGTAGGTTAATGTCATGCAAACATTTAGCAAGGGTCCCAACAAATAATTTGGGTGCGCAGCCATCATTTCTAATATGACTTTTAAAGAAAGAGATAAAAGTGGCGAGTCTGTGGCATTCAGAATTTGCACACTGTTGCAGAAGGCACTTCAGAGCAATGGAAGTCTCTGGAAAAGGTGCTCCTGCAGCCAGTGGAGCATGGTGCCTTTCTAGGGAGGATGGCACCTCCTCACACTGTCCCTATGGGCATGATCTTCCCTACTGTGTCCTACAGGCAGGGACCAGCTCACACCAGAGAGGGGCCTGTTACTCCTTGAGATGGATACAAAGCACATTTAAGCTCCAGCAGTAACATAGCAGCCACGGAGCTCAAACACGACCCAGCTGTTGGTATGGGTGGGTTGTTAGGAGAAAGTGCTTTATAAAACAGGATAAAAGTGTTTACATAAGAAGCATGTCTCAGTCATGCCATCTTTCATGGTTGTTGCCCATAATAGCATTCCTTCATCTCCCTGCCTGCTCCTTTTGCCGTGAGAAGCCCAAGTGAGTAGCCGGCAGGGCTAATCACCTGGGCAGCCCCATGGAGGATGAGCAGATCCTGATCCAACAGTCTGAGACTTGCTTCCTGACAGCACCAAGAGCTTAGCTGACACATGCCTGATCCAGGCAGTGCAGATTGCACACTGCACCCTTTATTCATGCTGTTTGCATCATGGCTGATATTATTTCTGCTTAAAATACTCGAAAGAAATAATCCCCATCATGGGCTAAATGCTGTGTGACATTTGAAAGCTTCAGCTGACAGCACTGATTAGAAAGGGAGGCACTAAGAGAGCATTTCAGCCTGCAAAAGTGGAAGGTATGGAGAAATAAACTGATTTAAGCCAGATTTAATTTTGCTGCAGGATATGGCTTTGTGCTGTAAGTTTAATGATGAAGTACATCATCAGTCATTTGACAAACTTTTGGGAAATGGGACCATGAACCACTGATACCTTGAATATAAACTTCTGATGTAGTATCTTCCAATAACTTCCACCTAGAAATGAGAGAATAGCTCTGTTTGGTCTTTCTTTTCTTATACCATTACAACTGCTTTTAGCTTCCAAAAAAGGCAGAAACTCCGGTTTTTATCAAGCCCTTAGTTGTCACTGTAACTAGTATAGTTACTAGTAACTACATTTACAAGCAATAACTATAAAAGCAATTTTTTTCTTACTAATTTCTACTCTCTCTTAGTAGGAGACTAAAACTATCATCCCAGCCAGCAGCACTATGGCAGCGAGTAAAGATGCTGGAGTAAAAAGAACAAACTACTAGCATACAAGTCTGTGAGGCAGCAGCAAGGCTTTTTCTGTGTTTCTGTACAACTTAGCATAGTAAGGGCTGGCTCCTCATTGGAGTTTCTAGGCACTCCACATATTTTCAAAAAGTGCTGCTAGTATAGTCTGCTCATGCTCCAACAGCAGTGGTGTCATTTCTGAACTCTTCTTCCACTTATATACAATTCTTACTTTGAAGGAGGGAAATAACATATATGGATGAGTTAGAATTTGTGCAGCAGAGAAGTAGAAAATAGAAAATAGCCACTTGAAAAGTTTGAATATCCTTATTTTGCAGAATAATTAAGAGCCTTCCTGGGGCTTTTTGGGTGCTTATTTTGAGCCAGTCCAATTAGAAGGCACATCTGTTAAATTCGAGGACACCTGAGGTGTGGCTTAGGTAACTTCACTTATGTAAAATCAAAAGAGAAAATAATTAGTAAAGCTGGCTGGGATGGTTTAGGGCTCTTGGATTTCTCTGCAAACACTGTGTGCAGCTTGTCCTGGAGATGACTGATAGCTCCAACCTGGAGGAGGCTGCTGGGCTTGTTACCAACTCATGAGTATTTTATCCTCATGGCCAAATGTGGAAGGGTGCTGGGAGCTACTGCCTGTCATTCTCACCTCCCTGCATGTTCACAGGACAAGCACAAGGAGCCGGGCTTTCTTCTGGGCCTTGTCACTTTAGTTGCACAAAATTCCATCCTTGGGATGATGGATTTTCCTGCAGCCTTCACCTGGGTGTGGGCAGACTGTTGGGGCTGTGCTGGATCTGAGCACTCCCTCAAAAACAAGGGGTTTAATTACATTTAAGTGTGGGAAAGGGGAAAAATACAACAGTGAGAAAAGCTGGGAACTCTTGTACCTCTCTGCCTTTGAAGCTGAGAGTGTGAGGCAATAGCCTTGCATTAAGAGCTAATCTGAAACCATGAATATATGGATCAAATTAGCTTAAGGATTTCTTATATGAAGGGGAGCTGGTGTGACATTCATAGTTGTCCGCCTGCTACCAGACCTTGGAATATGTCACAAGGCTCCTACAGAAAATCTTAGAAAATGAAGGTGAGTTTCTGTGCTTTTCCAAACAATGAGCAAGTGAATTACCCAGACTCCTGTGGTGTTTAATGGAGGAGCAGGAACGCCCAGTGCTCTCCCATGCATATGATATTATCAAAGGAACAAACCAGATCACTCTGCTCCTCAATGATTAAAAGAAACCTTGCAATGCAGTGTTAGGGAGACAATGCAGTAATGGCTTTGTACATGGGAACACCACACAGTGGAATCACAGCAGTAATATAGCTTTATTGCATCACTTGAACTTGGATTGGATTTGCCACCATGGGGTCCTTTTGGAGGCAAAAGGAGGAAAAAAGTTGAAAACATACAGCTACAAAACAAGAAAGCACAATAAGTGAAGCTATAACATGTTCTAATGTATATTCAGCACAGTGTTTCAAAGTGAATTAACAAAAAACCCTCTAAATCTGGGAATAAAATTGAAATTATATCAGGTTGTCCTGAGGGAAACTAAAGTGAAAGAAAGAAAGAGAAGAGTCTTGGGGACTCTGCTGCTGCAATGCACAGTGTGGGGACTGGCTCAAGCAAAGTTTCATGTCAGATCAAATTAGACCTGTGAGTTTCTGTACCATTTTTCTGTTTTTCCTGTTCCTCTGGCCATCAGAGGAAAGTGTGCTCTCCTGCTCTGTGTCTGAGAAAACTGCAGTAGGAGCTCCAGGGCCAGGAAAGGGTGAGCAAGGGTAAGTCTGCTTTCATGGCTTGCTGCTGGATGCTCACATGGATGCTCCAGTGAAAATCAAAGTCCTAATTCCCAGGGAACAGCTGTATGTTTTGCATGAAAATCACTGTGTAAAGTGCATTTGGATGCCCACCTCTTCCATCCCTGCCAGAGAAAAGCTGGGATTTACTTACTGGCTGTCAAATACTGCAGTGCAGAAGCTCAGGAGTGACTTTCAGGTGTTGAAATAGAATTTTATGATAGCAGACTTGGAGTTCAGGGTCAAACACCAGAAGAAAGGGCTGGGACTTCAGACACATCTTTCCTTCATGTTTTCTGTTGCTTGGTGCAGTTCTGAATCATGGTTAGTGTGCTGGCTGTAGCAATTATTAGAAGATTTTAAGAAATGCAAATGTTAAAGTGAGCACTTGGATTGTGAGGCCTATTCCCGGAGGCTCAAAATAAGGTGGTCCAAACCTAAGGAGCCCCTTTGTAATTCTGGGCCTTCTCTTCTTTCTACCCCAAAACCACAGCAGGGTGCTGGTTAGCTTGAAGTGGGAATGATTTTTTTAAAGAAAAAATTTTGGTTTTTCTTGTGGAACAGAGGATCCAGCAGTCACCTTTTGAATTGAATATGTATCTCTGTTACTGCCTACCCCGAAAATCTTCTGCAGATGCTCTCAGATGCCCAGTGATCTAGAAAATCTGTACTGATTCTCATGAAACTGAAATTTTTGGGATCCTTTTCTTGCAAATACACGAAAGGAGGATGGGGGAGGAAGTATCTTTTGTCTCAGCATTGATTTGAAGTGAGAAGCTTCAAAATTCTTTTATTTCCCCATGGATAGAGAGTTCCATTTTCTTCTCTATTCTAGACAATAAGATTTTCCAAAGCTTTTAGATTTTCTAGGAAGACAAAGGCACTGAAAGTTTTTAAATCCTTGAATTTTACAGCAGCAAGGTCTTAGAAACCTCAGAAGACTTAATATGGTATATGGGATAGCAGCTATTCTCTCACTACTGAAAAAGAAAAGCAACTAACTTGGCGATAAATGTCTGTGCTTGAAACGAATGTTTCCATAATCACCTTGTGGTTCCATTAGTGGGTTTTGTTAATGTTGTTCATTTCAGTACAGGAACCTGACTTATATTTTGTGGTATATGATCATCCCTTCAGATCAGAATGCAATTAGGCCACCAAAATAGTTTAAATTTTATCTGTCTCTAATAATAAACTGTATCAAACTAGATGAATTTGAAACCCACTGTTCCCCTTGAACACCCCTCCCTCTTCCCTACGCCAGCCTCGTCCTCCTCCTCCTCCATAAAAATGTGCAGTTTAATTTACATTCTATTTAAGCTTTGAGGAGAATTCTTCCTGGACCACAATAATCCTTAGTGCTGGTTTTGTGAGAGAGCCGTGGATATTTAATTACAAGATTAGGGATCTCATTTTGGGAACACCTACCACTTTAAGACTAAATAATTATGGCTGGAGAATTTGTAGACTTTTGGCAAGGTATGACTTGATGCTAGTGTGGGTGGAATCATTTGTTGTTTTGGTGTTGTGGTAGTTTCTCAGGAGCAGTGGAGACCCCACAGCCAGCTGGCCCTGACCGTGCCCTGCAGGATCTCATCCCCAGGATCTCCTCCCCAGGATCTCATCCGCAGGCTGCTGCCAGGCTTCTCCCCCTGAGCAAACAAAGGCTGTAGTGAAGGCCAATGCGTCACACAGTGTCCCCAAGACCCAGGACTGATGGGCAACCAGGCAGCAAAGTAATGCTGTGAGTGCAAGGAACTAAAGCTGCTGCAGCTGTGACAATGTTCCAAAGTCAAGAATGGACCCTCAATCCATGATTTTATATTTTACTGCTGTCTTTGTCCTTTGCCCCTGAATTAAGAGGTGCACCAGAAAACTCAGGAAAAATAGTCCTGCCCCGAAGGCATTCAGTTGAGAGCTGCTAAGGGGCTGTGGAGCTGCTGTTAGAGAATGGTGCTTACATGTAAAAAACCAATTTTAATTCTGACAGTCAGATCATCAGCTCTGAAGACCTAGCTACTTTAAAACTTGACTTACAAACTCAGTTATCTGTTAAATGAAAATCACTCATGTTCAATAGTTGAGCGCTGCTTCCTTACCCAGAAAATCAAATTTGTCTTTAAATTATGATGATCCTTACGTTTTAAAGACAATACAGCACTTAAAATTCTGTCTGCAATGACTGAAGCATTTTGAGGATAAATAGAAAACTTAGAAAAAACATTAGTGTGTTTTGTTTACCACTTTAATTTGTTTCTTGTTCAGTGTGCAGGTTTTTTTCTTTTTTAAATCTTTGTAGTAGGAACAGGATTTGTTCATCTTCTCTAAAGAGTGATCTTTATTGCAGTTTTTCCCATGTAGAACTTGTTTAGTTGGCAGAGAGAACAATGGCAAATTAGTGAGAAAGAGAAATTTCTTTTCTTTAGAGATAGGTTGGAATAGGGAAGGCATTTTCTGCCTGAAGTGTGTATTTTCTAGGATGTTTGCTAACAGCAATAACTGTTCTGCAGAGCTCTCCAGAGATGTGGGCATCCATAGGACTGGCAGCAGCAGTGTTTTTTCATGTTGGTATCATCGGGGAGAGCTACTGGGAGAACAGAAAAAACTGAGACATGAGTGATAGGGAAGCAGTTGGGATCTCTGGGAGGTGACGTTGCTGCTTGAGATCTGCTCCCAGGTGGTGATCAGGCAATGTGGGTATGGAAGATTCACTAGAGTTTCCTCTCTGGAGCTTGGCCTCTAACTGAGATTTATTGGCATAGGGAAGTTGCGTAAATAAGGCCTATAAATCTTCAGAGGATTCTGGTCTAAGAGTTTCCCTTAGGATTTGTCTCAGTTTGTTTTCTCAGACTGTCAGCAGTGTTAAATGTATTTGCCCCTGTACTGAGCTTGGATGGGCACAAAATGCATATATAGGACTTTGAAAAAAGTGAAAGCAGAGAGTGGTTAAAAAAGTAACGATTTGTTTATTATTACTAAACTCATGACTTACTGCTTCTCATTTTGATGGATTTTCAGTTCCAGGACAATTGAGAGGTACAACTTATAAACTTCTCCAACTAGAGGCTCAGCAAGTATTTTTGTCACCAAAACGTTTCTTCAGCATCATAGAAGAGGAATGACTATTGCTGAAGAGTGTGCTACACATGGCATAGTGTTTGTACTAGGATTAACTTCCTATGGATTCAGGTTCTGGCATGAAAGAGTATGGCTATGGCTTTGGTGGGGAAATTCGGTCTTGTCATGTTTGGCTCCACTTGAGTGTTTTAGTCTCATAGTATTGACCTGTATTTTCTTCCTACATACACTTTGATTATATTTACTTGATTTCTCTTTGGCATTTTCCCTTTTTCACTGTAAGAATAGTACTGGTGATTTCTGTCTTTAACAGATCATTTTAAAACTGATGAAAAGCAAGATCGTATGTGTGCAACCTAAACTCTGTTACGTGCCTTTCCAAGGAAAGCATTGGTGTGGCTCCACTGGCACTGGTGTCCCCTGGGCAGAAGCGACAAGAGGCCAGGGCCATGGTTTCATTTCCCAGCCTGCAGCATGAGGAGAACATCCTACAACCCTGTGCTCATGTTCTGTCATGCCCCCACCTACCGGGACACTCATGGCCACTGATTTTTTTTTCTCAGTTGAGTAGTATATTGCAAATAATGGAGATTGCATTTTGGTCTACACTGCTTGCTTGGTCATTGAACTACCAACTGTTTTAGAGGATTTTGAAATATATGTTAATATTGATGGTTAATTAAAAATAGTATGTAACACCTTTCAGCAAAGAAAGTCATACTGAATTATTCAAGGTTTCATTTTGTGCTTTGAACTAGCGAGTGCTCATGTATTAATAATGCTTTATAAGTATTGCTGAATTTCCAGTTGCTTCACAGTCTGTATTCAGCCCCACAGTGAGCAGGAATGGGGGCCCAATAAAGTGGAAGGGCAGCTGTGGCTCATGGTATTGCCCTGTTACCAGATGAGATATGTCTCCTTAAATATCCACAGGAAAGAACTGATCCCTGAGCCATTAAGGAAGTACCAGGAAGAACAGAGCCTGGCTGAGGATCTCTGAACTCAACAGGGAGCTTTGCCTCTCAGCAGTGGTCAGTACTGGGCAAGGTGGGCACTGGAGCACCCCAGGGGCTTGGAGTGAAAAGGGTGCAGGATGACTTTTGTCCTTCTCAGGAGCTAGTCATAGCTTTTTGGAAATGGGCTGGGATGGACCAAAAGGTTTCACCTTCTGAAATGCAGTCAGAAACAGTTCCATTTTTTATGCTTGCTAGGAAAACTGATTATGTTAGAAGTCAAAATCTCTGTGAGCAGTAGGGGTGGCTGGGGGGAAATAAAGCCCTAGATCTGCTCCTCAGACTTCTCCTCGTTGAGGCTCTCCAAGACATAGGTAAGTCCTTGTAGCATTTAAATATTGGCATGTTCTTGGCTTTCCCTTGCACATCTGTCTAATGTGCAGATGGCCATGGATTTGTGTTCTTTCCCAAGCAATCCCTGTGGGTTTTCTGCAGGAGAAGTCAGCAGCAAGACAGCAGGTAGTAATCCCTTCAGCCAGTTTGAACAGGAAGACATCTCTTATTGCCATGACACATTCACTGAGCAATCACTTGAGAACTCCTTTAAAAAATTAAAAACTACAATTTAAATCTTTTAGGCTGCTGTAAGACTAAGTGTACGTAGCCCTCATGTGCTGAAATAGAACTTAGTGCTGGTATAAGTAACAGAATGAAAAATGTCATCTTTAAATACTTGTTGACCAGACCCAAGCGTGTAAGTTAATTCAATACATTGTGTGTAAATATAACAAGTATAGGGGCAGAACACTGGAGAGAGTATTTTCCAGATGCTCAGTGGTTCAGCTTGAAAACATACTGGGTGGAAAGCACCTCATTTTTCCCTGGGAAATTATCAACAGTCTTGTACTTTCCATATGGGGAACATATGCCTTGCATCTCATGGAGATGTCACACACAGTTTGTGGGCTAGACCTATATCCAACTCTGATTTTTTAGATTGTTTGGGATAAGAGAAAGCATAAGCAGTAACACTGGATGTGCACAGAAGTCACAGTCCTTCTCCACGGAAGTCCCAGTGACAGGAAATTTTCCTGCTTTCTTTGGGGCTGTGTTGGCCCCTGGTTTATTTCTGTGCGTGGCACTATGCAGTGATGTTGAGTTATGGTTCTCTATGTGACCAGTGATTTGGTTTAAGCACTTTCCCTCTTACCTGTACTTGCCATGACTTATGCTGGGATCAGAGAAGGCTGTTGTGCTGCCACTTTGGGCTGAGCGCTGGCCATTTCAGGCCTTTTTGGCAAAGAACTGAAGGTTTGGCTAATAGAGTTGGCAGTGTTCCAGCTTGTAGGCCTCCAGAATGTATTCAACATTCTGCAAGAAATTTTCTTAGGGAGGAAAATTAGTGTAAATTGAAGGGAATGAAAGAAATCTAACCAGTGTTGCAGTTTGTTGTTTCTAGCGATGATGTGGCAAGCTGCAGAACTTTCCTGGGAGCGCAGGGGGCTTTCTTGGGGAGGGAAGCTGTTTCACTTCCCGTGGCCCCTTTCAGACTGCCCCTCATGGCCCCAGCTAGCTCTCAGCTCCACAACATGGCAGCAATAACACAGGTGAGAAGGGCTCCCCGCATGGGGGCTTCAGAGGATCTTTAGTCACATGGTCCCAGAGGCAGAGAGTGCAACACCATAAGACACTGCTACCCCAAAGCAGACAGAGCACGTGGGCCGAAGCCTTGACCTTTTACATGGGGATCGGGGGGGCGGAGAGAGCACACAGGCCAATGGTTCCAGGGCACAGGGGCAGTACATGGGCGGGATTAGGGCACAGAACAAATGGGGAGAACCCGAGGGAGTGGCTAGGAACAGGGGCGGGGGAAGAAGGACAACATGGGGAGGCCAGGACCTTGACATATAAGGGAAAAAGAGGCAGGCAAATCAACGGGCCAGTCAGGGAAACAGAACTGGGGTACCTGTCCTTTTAGGGGATTCTCTTGTGCTCTGACTGGCATCCCACAAATCAGAATTGTAGAGGAGACACACTGGGGTTTGTGTTTGGGCAGAATCACCAGTGCAGCCATGAAACTCTGTAAATGAGTTGCTTTTCAGCAAGTTGAGATATGCTTGTGTCACTCTGCCCTGAAAAGGCCTGCAGCACTGTCTAAATTAAACAGCTCTGTAGTTTTTCATCTTTGTGGTCTTTTGGAGAATTAGCTGCAGATGCTGTCCTTTCCAAGGAAATGTCTCATGAGGCTTGGTGTCTGCCCACACATGAACCCCCACATGTCCACATACACATAAACCCCGGTTTTGCCTTTTCTGTTCCTGGGTAAATACAGCCCAGGAACCAAGGTGATATATTATGGGATAAATGCACAGCCACAAATTGCAGAACTCAAGATCCCCAAATGTCTTCAACTAGGACTTGAATGTAGAGGTAGATGACCTGTGGCTCATAACTCACATGGAGTTTGTAAGCAATTAAAATCAGTCGGTTGTCCACTGTCCAGACTTCTTCTGGACTCCCTGGAGTTCTTCCCTGGTGTTCACTATGTTATAAATGCACATTGTGCTGTTGGCTTCTCGCAGGCATGATGAATATTATATAGTGTTAAGATGGATTTTATATAGTGTTAAGATGAATATTATATAGTGTTAAGACAAATATTATATAGTGTTAGAAATGCCTTTTTGCTGTGTGGATGTAGTTTTTTCTTTCTTTTAGCAAGAAGTTAAGCAAGCATGTTCCAACTACCTGAACGAGTAAGATAACCTCCAAGGGGACAGAGGATGGGGCCCTCAAACTGCTATCAGTTCTCTTCGTAAAGGACAAAGAAGCCCGGAGCTATTATCAGTTCTCTTCGTGCAGGACGAAGAGGCCCGAAACCTGTTATCAGCACTATGCGTGGAGTATAAAGAAGCCCGAGGCTGTTATCAACCCCCACTGTCTGGGGAATTAAGGGACCCCAGCCCAGAAATCAGAAGAAATAAAACCGCAAGGCCAGAAAATGCGCGTGCTCTAAAAAGGCGGACCCAAGGCGTGTCCATGCAAAACTGTTCCTGGAAAAGTTTGAATATGCATAAAGAATAGGCAGTAAGAATTGTATAAAAGACAGGCACAACCTCAGGTGTGCTCTTGGCTGAGCGCCAAGGCACCCGGCCGTGACCTCTTTTGCTTTATTTCTGTGTATCTGATTGTCTTTCTATTAAACTTTTAAATTCTCACAGGAAAGTGAATCTCGTTTTTCACAACTAGAAGGAGACAAGCATCATGCTGATGAATGATACAAACAGAAATAGGAGAGCCCACAAGAGCCGCCAGCCACCCTCTTTGTGAGGTGGAAGACGTGTGACATCAGCTGCCATGGACTGATACCCTGTGTGTGAACTCTTCCTCCCTGCCATGTGAGACACATCTCCTCTTCCCAAGATATCCTGTGGGAAGAGATCCTGTCCAGGAAATGCTATTGGCCTGTAGATGTGTGGGAACTTGTGGTAGTGTGGAAAAATTAGTTTTATTTGCAGTTGGTATGTTCTGTTTTCCCCCCTACTAAGTTGTAATAAAGGTTTGTCCCAGTTGCCACCCTTTCTCCACCCCATCCCCAAATAAAGTTGAAACACATCCCCTATTCCCCATCCATCATCCAAATCACACCCTTTGTTCCAGCACCTTCCCTGTCAATCCCTCAAGACCATACCCCAGAGAAATGTCAATCTTCCCCGTCCCTGCCTGTATGTCCAGAAAATTCTATTCTACTCGACGCACCATTTGTTAAATTAGATATCAATCGTCTTGTGTTATTCCTCATTGGTTATATATAAATGTTATCCCACCCTTATCTCCTCCCTACTACCCCCTGATTGGTTCTGTACCCTGGTTACCACCCCTCCTATAAAATTCGCTGGAAGCTGTCAAAATTCGAATTAGTCCGACCCAGCAGGGCTCGGGCAAATAAACTGTTGACCTCGGACTGTGGTCTGGACTAATCCTTCCCTCAACCCTTTGTCCTGGATCTCACAGACAGTGACGCGGAGCGGATCTCCCGGATCCCTCGCTGCCTTGCGACCCTTCGGTTCGGGTCGTCAGGCGGCTTCCATCATACGGCGGCGCCTGCACTGAGCTAGTCGGGCGTCCACCGCGTGCGTGGAAAAACGCAGCACCGCCGCAGGAACTCACTCATGTCTGAAGCTGGGTTTCTGGATGGAGAAAAGTTTTGGCTTGACATTGGTTGTGGAAATGGTGAAAATAATAGGTGTGAGAGGGTCAAAAAGTTTGGGCAGTTGCTTAACAGAGATCCAAACAAACTCTTAAAGCCGCTGACTCTGGACTTCATTTCATATGTGTGCGTATGTATATATAAATATATATATATATATATGCCTACCTACATACATATATGCATTTGTGTCTACACACATGTGCATGCACTAACTAGAAAAAAAAAGACTAGGGAAAGAGCAACCTCTAAAAACTCCAAGGGACTGATAAGTAGTGGTACTGCTTTAACAAAAATTAAAGCGCTGGATCTTTGTGGAAGCCAGTAATAGGACAAGGCTACCTAATTCCCCTGTTAGAGAGCACAGTATACAGAATAGCACCAAAAAAAAGACCACATTTGAAAGAAGACACTTTTTAGTACCTTAAGCAGTGTATAGTCCTCTAAACTTTGAGTAGGACTTCTGGGCTACAGGACTACTGTCTTTTGTTTTTCATAAAAACATGATTAATTTTTCTATTATAATTACGGATGGTCCCCACCATGGTTGTATCATGCATATTCTAGGCTGTTAAATTTACTAACTCCAAGATTAATTGTTATATACTAACTTGAAGTGTTTAGATCTTGCTGACATCTTCATTTGAACAGAAAAAACCCCATGCATATAAATTGTACGTTGACATTTCTTTCACAAGGGTAGTTATCTAGCTATTGGTAGCCTGCAGAGTGAAGACTTGTCAAAAATAATCACTTCCAATTCTCATTGGTTGAAGTTAAATAGCCTGAACAGGGAAAAACTTGTTTATGCTCTTTAATACTCATATTATTGCAGTGTGAAAAGTCAGCATATAAATATGAGGAAACTGAAAATAAATCAATAGGATAACATATTAGAAAACTGAGGAATGATTTCTGGAGAAGGACACATAATCTTCCAATAGAAGGTTAACTACTCTAACAAACTCTTAAACTTGTAAATAAAATCAAATCTCTTATGTTCTGAAAGTATGTTCTGGGCATTGTGATTTGACAAGACCGTGGAACTTCTCTATTTCTACAGATGATCTATGGGGACAGTCTAAAATTTGGCATAACCAGAAACTGAACAAAATTGTGATGAAAGATGTTTGATCTTTATTGGTATTTTGATTCATCACAGTGACCTTGATAACCAGCTCTTTGATGAGCATGATACCTTTCATTTTCCTGTCCCTTGTCACCACTTCCCAAGAATCTTCTACCTTGACCTTTTATCTATTGCACTAAGTGTTCATTTTCCTCCTATTTTAAAATCAAACTCCTCTTTATTAGACTGTCATTAACATTCCTAACGAACAGCTCTCCCCTGGCAGTACAGACTCATTCGTAGCAGGAGTGACCAATGCAACACCCAAGGGAATGTAATTTGGAGTAGGTTTCAGTAGGCTTTATATATAACTGATTTTCCACAGAGATGGAAGATTAATAACTTTGTCTCTAAGAGGTAAAAATTACCCATTTAAGCTAAAGGTAATTATTATACTACACATCTGAGCCACCAGATGTCCCATGGGAAAAGCTAAATGCCATTATAGTATGCTAATCATGACTGGTAGCTGGTGGCTATGGACTTCCTATAGTGAGCTGAACACTTCAGGCACAGCATAATTGGAAAATGACTCCTTTGTTTCCCACTCTGGCCAGTAGCAAAATCCACTGAGCCTGTTGTGATGTTTGGGAGAGGCTTCAGATAACACTGAAGAGTTTGTAAATTGGATTCTAGTCAGTACTCATGAGAGATATATTTCAGGGTTTTGTCCAAATTAATTGTTTTTCTCTGAATAGGGAATTCCTTTCCACTGATCATCTTTTGTACACATGGCATAAGGAACTGATGCCTTTTCCTGGGCTTAGAATTAAAAGCCAAACATGGTTAGAGGGGAAAAAGGGTTTTACCTCAGTATTTATTTAAGGATCCTTAGATGCATCACCAAAGAGTGCACCCCACAGAACGCACCCCTGGAGAATGCACACACACGATGATTTGTGTATACAGTTATAGACCTTGCACATTAGCATATCTATCGCAGATTCCCCAATGAGAGGCTCAAGAGAAGCCCCTATCCTGAGGAGCCTTCCCCCTCATGGGTCTATCTTGGTTTACAGAATGTGTTCTGGAGAGGACCTTGGTGTCTGGGGCTTTCTGACCCCCAACTACGAGGCCTCCAAGATGTTTAGTCTCTTGGCTTAACAGAACTTTGTGTCTAAGCTAGTCATCAGACTTAAGGAATTACAAGTATGTGGGCTAAAAGTACTAGGGATACATGAAAGCTGCATAAAAGGGTATATGAAGGGGGATATGATAGGAGTATATGAAAAGGCAAAAAATCATCATGGCATCAGAACTAGGAACTTCAGAAATACTAGTTTTGGTGGCAGTTCTTGAAGACACTTGAAAGAACAAGCTGCCCATGTGGCGATGAATGTCAATAAACAGATGGGTTCCCAATTGTCTCAGACTCTATAGAAATAGATAATAATAATCCTCTCTGTAGAAAAGAGTATCTCTATAATCCCTTTTGCATAAAGACCACCACACTGGTATTAACCTTGCAAAGATCCGGGTAAACCTCAAAAGCCTGGGGAAACGTGGAGTTTCTGGGTCATTTGTCTGGATTTCAGTCTTTTAATAGGTTCTTGACATTTCATGGTATGAAAAATCATTTAAAGGTGCTATAGAACTGTGTTTTTTAAACACAGACTGATTTTTGCATCTAAATATCAGAGAAAATTTCTATAGAGTTGCAGGCTCAAGTTCTCCTTCCTTTTCTGACAAACCAAAATCTTCCCAACTTGTAGCTGTTCCTGTTGGGTGCTGAGAGCTGCAGGTGCAGAGATAGTCCTTTGTCACTTTTACATCAGCATGTGGGGTCAGGCATTGCTCTTATATTCCCTCTCTCAGTACCTTGTGAGAGGAGAACAACCTATTCACCTTGGGCATGCAGAGATGTCAGTAATAAGGAATTTCTTACATATTGGAAATGCTGTGAGAGTTAAGAACAAGGAGCAGATTCCCAGAAGGAATGGCATTGGAAGGCATGGCAGGAATAGGGAAGGCTTTCTCCTTGCCTGCTTTTTGTCTGAGAATATATGTTTGAAATCCATCCTTAGTCAGCATCTGCTAGCTCACTCAAGATTTTACCTCTTACCGCAGACAGCCTGGATCTTGAACATCACATTCCCCAACTGAAGGACTAAATCCAAATGTCTTTGAGCTTAGCTTGTATTTCCCAGGGTTTCAGGAATGGGCAGCTCTTCTCTAAAGTGCCTGTCTGCTTTTGTGATGTTTGGTTTTTAAAAATAAAAAGGTGTCTATGTCAACATTTTTGCTAACCAAAATAATCTATGTACAGTATGAAGGCAACCTTAGCACCGAGCCAAATGGATCTACCACAGACTTTATTTAGCATATACTTGGATTCCAAGTATTACATTAGGAATGTGTTATAAATACTTTGCCAACTAGCTGGTTAAGACAATTGTAGTGTCTTTGCTGTGTAAGAAGTAGAAAGGGTTTACATGAACAATAGAGAGCCTGTCAGCCTTTACAAGAGTCCTGTGGTGCCTGGTTGTAAAGTCTTTCTGAGAGTGATGAGTGAACATGTTATTCTCTCTTTAAAGTTCCTCCCTCTCACTGATCTAAGGGAAAATCTCATTGTAAACTGACTTTCTGTCCAGGTGAATAAATGCTTATTGAAACTGGGTTTTGGGCTCTTTATCCTCTAATTAGAAGCTCTCAGGAAAGTCTGAAAGTGTTTCTGTGGCTGAAATCTGGGTTGGAGGTTATAGGGAAAGGAATACCCTTCTTTTGCTGTTCAGTGAAACTTTTGGCACCTTGTCACAAGCTGACACATCCTACAATAATATTCTCAGAAGCATCCTTGTATCATTCAAATGTCTTGTCAGGTCTAGCTGACTTTTTTTTTTAAAAAAAAAGCTGGTTTAGGAGCAGAAAGCATATCCATTCATTTCCCTGACACTGAAGCCTCTCTGAAGGCAGGCTGGAGTAGCAGTTCCTGCTTGCACTAGGAGAAATGTCTTTTGTTGCTGATCTGTACTTCAACGTTTTCCACTCAAATGAGAAACTTCACTGAAACATACTTTTTACTAGGAAAGTGAAGAAAATCTTACTGCAGCATCATCCTGTGCCTTTAGAAACGTGCTGCTGGCAAGCTACTTGAGGCAAAAGGGCAACTTTACTTACAACATTGCTATTGTGAAATGTCCCACTCATCATCAACAGTAACTGAATCATAGAATCACAGAATATGCTGAGTTGGAAGGGTCCTGCCAGGATTATGGAATTGTCTTGGTTTGAAAAGACAAATGTCTGTTAAGGAAAGGCAAGAGCCTCCCTTGGAATGGAAGATGCAACCCCCTTCCCTCCAAATTATTATAATTTTGAAATTAAGGGCTTTCAGGAAAAGATATGGGGAATAGGAATAACAGTTCTTTTACTAGTGTATATATATATAAAACAAAACAGTAATACAAAACCACTGGTTTAATCTGACAGAGTCAGGGGTACGACCTGACCCCCCTGACGGTCAGGGGGTTGGTAGCAGTCCAATTAAATGGTGGCTGCAGTCCTCCTGAAGTGATGGTTCCTTTGATGCAGTGATTCTGTAGAAGGGTCTGGTCTTTCTCCAAAGGTCCAGTGGCAGTGTAGAAGGGTCTGGTCTTCCTCTGGCAATCCAGTGGAAAAAGCTGGCTCTTGCTGTTCCAAACCCCCAGACTTTATCCAGGTGGGAATTCTTGGTTTCTCCCTCTGGGCAGAGCATCTCACAATGGGATGATGTAATTTTATCAGTCATGTGGTGATGGCCCATTAGCAGAAGATATCCCCCTGGAGGGAGGACGGGTCATGGGAGAGATAAAGAACTCTGCCCCACCCGGTGTCAACAGCTGGCCCATTAATAGAGGATAGTTAGGGTAGATAGGAGGGAGGAGGCAGGGAACATTGCTACACCTGGTTTCAACAGCTCATGGAGATGGTAATAGAATACACCGTAACCCAGGACAGGAATCCAACTCCTGGCCCTGCACAGACACCCCAGCAATCCTACCCCTTACCTGAGAGCATTGTCCAAACACTCCTGGAGCTCTAGCTGCCTTTCGGCTGTGACCATTCCCTGGAGAGCCTGTTCAGTGCCCCATCACTCTCTGGGGGAGAAACCTTCTGCTTTTGATATCCAACCTAAACCTCCCCAACACAGTTTCAGTCATTGCCTCAAGTAGTATTACTGGTCAGGAGAGAGAAGTATTCTGTACTTGCCCTGCCACTGCCTCTTAGGAAGACGTTGAAGACCTCAACAAGGTCTGACCTCAGTCTCCTCTTCTAAACTCATGACGAGTTTGTGCAGTGCAATGTCATCTCCTCTCAGCATTGGCTGCCCAAGTGGGGCTAACATTGGAAGGAAGAAACCGAAGAACTTGAAAAAGGGACACTGAATCGGACCAAAGAAGTGGAGGTGGCCCTGAGGATCCCGCAGCTGCGCAGTGCTCTGCCCGGGAAGCTGTTCCCACACACGGCTCTGCATCAGCGTTCTGCCATTCCTGGAACACACGGCCCCGCTCCGCGGATCTCGACCACAGCTCCGTGCCTGCAGCTCCACCTGGCCACGTGCTGCACCGCTGCCTGGCTCCGCACGGCAGCGCTGCTCCAGTGCCGGCCACACCGCGCCCCCCTGCCCAGTTTCACCGCCGCTCCAGTGGTGCTCCGTCTCCAGCCACCAACANTGCCATTCTGGGTCTGTGCTGCTAGCGGCACCACTCAGCCCCGAGCCCATCTGGCTCCTGGCGCGATGCTGCTCCAGCTTTGCCACAGCATGCGGTGCCGCTCCAGGTCTGCGCTGCCCCCGACTGCACGGCTTTGCCACGGCACGCGGCGCTGCCCTGCCTCGCGCCGCGCCTGCCGTGGCACCCTGGCCTTGGTACCAGCTCCACCACATTTCGGCAGGCAGAATGGAGTGTGGCCGATGCTGCGGCAGCTGCAGCCGCCCCGTCGCCATTCCGGGCAGGCGAAGAAGCATCGGGACCAGGGCCGGCCCTACTGCAGCTGCCGAGACAGCGGAGGGGGGCTGACTTCGGCTTTGCCCAAGCTCTTCGCCCCCAGAACTGCTTTCCATGAGTTCTGCCACTCTCCCCTCCGTGCTACCCTCTCCTCCTCAGGTTGTTTCTCCTCCCCATGTCTTTGGTTCCTAGTTTAAGCTGTTACTCCCTTCCCTAGTCCCTTTGGCCTCATGGAGGGGCACAAGATGGCTGCTCCTCGTGGCCAGGGTTTCAAGATGGCCGTCACCACGAGGCGGCACCCTTCCTTGTGCTTCTCCTTCCCAGAATCCTTTACTTCCCCGTTCTCTACCCCTTTCCAGTTACTCATGGACCTACCCCCCACACCACCTGCTCCTGGTTCCCACCCCGCTGCTTCCAGTTCCTACGGGGNAGGGGCACAAGATGGCTGCTCCTCGTGGCCAGGGTTTCAAGATGGCCGTCACCACGAGGCGGCACCCTTCCTTGTGCTTCTCCTTCCCAGAATCCTTTACTTCCCCGTTCTCTACCCCTTTCCAGTTACTCATGGACCTACCCCCCACACCACCTGCTCCTGGTTCCCACCCCGCTGCTTCCAGTTCCTACGGGGTTGGGGCTGGGATTGGGGGGGAGGCTGGGAAACCCAAACCTGAATTTGAGATTTTATAGTACCAGTTT
>WEIT01001503.1:40652-57432 GCA_013389985.1 Dryoscopus gambensis
TCAATTTTGCATTTGTTTTGTACTTTTAGTTGCATCTTTTTCTTTCTCCTTTCTTTATAACAGAGAAAGAGCGAGATGTGAGGTGTTCACAAATCTCAAAAATTCAAAAATTTCCTTTTTGAATGGTTTGTTCTGTTTCCCCCTTTCCAAAATGTATGGGATATTCCCAAGTTGTAACCCGGCCTATGTTCCCTCCCCTGCCAGCCTTTCACTGGTTCAAGCCTTGGGCCCACAGGCCCTTCAAAACTGTGATAAGGAGTGCCGAGAAGCACGAGCTCCCTTTTCTGCTTCGGATCTTTCCCCCCCTCTCCTTCCCCCTTCCCTCTCCCCTCTCCCTTCTCCCCTTCCCCTCCTTTTGCCAGCGCTGGACCTGAAAATAAACTCCTCCTGACTTCACCACCAAGGAGAGATACTGTGTTTCTCTTACGGCTTGCTGCTGCTTGCGAAGGCGTAGCCCAGAGACACTGTGGAAGCCCCGGTAAGCTTGCTGCAGCTCCCTTCTTCCTATGAACCCACAGGGAATGTTGCCCCAGGACTCCTGCCATCGCTAGCCGGCAGAGGGATGGGCAGGGGTCACAGCAACACAGCATCAGCTTTCCTTTACCTGATTACCCCTGGAGCCTCCTCCTCTTCCAGTATGATTCCTCTTACTCAAAGACCTGACCAGAACTGAGCTCAGAAGCTCTCAATACATCTTTACAGGATGTTTTCATCACTTTGAGATTGAGATCTTTTGCCTTTTCCTTCTCTCCCATTTGGCAAATTTCTTTTCCATGCTTCTGTTCCATTAGTTATCCTGCCCATGATAACCTTCTTACCATTCCTGATACTTAAAACAAGGGATCTGTGCGGTATTTGAGCCAGGGTTAGATTATCTTTATTCTCAGCTCAATCTGCATCATTAGTGGTCCTGCTTCACTTTTTTTTTTGTATAACATGGCCTATTTCTCATAAACTGAGAAGAAGCCCTTTTCCTTGGCAGAAAACATGATGGCCCTTTTATCTTAGGGGAAAGGGAAGGGATTGCAGCAAGGTGGTTTTGGCACAGTTTCCATCCCTCACTTTCTGACTTGGTGAGAATCACATGAACTGTGCAGCATTAGACCTACCCCCCACCAATTGTGACAAGGAACCGGAGTGAATGCTTAAGATTGACTGGATAATATGTAGTTACATCTTTGCAAAGTGGAAGCAATTCACCTTTCGTACTCTATTTTCCTAGGTGTGAAAATCTCAAAGGATCAGAGATAGCAGGGAATTGCATTCACTATTTGTAGCAACTAACACTTTAAAACACTTTACTACTACAATAATTCTCTCCTCTTTTATTTGTCAGGGAGATTATCCTGGAAATGGTGACTTTTTTTTTTTTCCTTTGACTGCCACTTCATGTCATTTCGTTATTTGTCCAAATAAATACTTCAGTATCCTGAAGTAATGCCAATATCTTAAAAAGAGAGATCTTCCTCTCATCTGCTGTTCAATGAAACACAAAAACATTCCCTATTGCTGGAACCTCTCCTCACTAAGGGGAATGAAATGAGAACTCTCACAAGCAGTCAGAAGTAATAAAGAACATCCTAAACATTTGCTAGGTAAATCATAATTAATTTTTATTCATCCAGCTGAAATTGTCATCAGAGTTTTGATAAAGAAATGTATTCTTGTCTCACTTTATCTAGCTGAAATACTATATATTTGGATAGATTTAAATAGCTTTCATTGCATCTTATGAGCATCTACTTTTTAATATGGCAGATAAAATCATTGAGAAGAACTTTTTTACTTTTTGCTTATGCCAGGCTTAATGTCATAATGGGAAATTATGTTGCAGAGATATTTCTATTCTAAAAGTGTTAATTTTGCAGGGATAATGTTACTTGAACACTGCATCTGATAACTACACTGCCAGTGATGTTAACAGTAAGTAAGGAAAAAGCCTCATTTTAGCTTTCAGCTTATGAAGTGCTGAAAAATGTTTTCTCTCCTGTTTGTTTCCCTACTGTGTGAATTCCTAATAAAAACTGATATTTCTTGCAAGATGCCAGTGCTGGGTTAATGGTTGGACTCGATCTTAGAGGTCTTTTCCAGCCTTACTGACTCCATTCTTTCCAGGGCCATTTTGGGGATTAGCTTTTTGTTATAAATACATATTATAATATTGGCTTTTTGCTAATGCTAAAGTGAATGCTGTATGTTAAAGTAGCTTTACTCTAAAGATATAGGTTTTTTGTAACAACTAATGCCTTTATTTCTGTTATTAATAGTAGTAAAATAGCTGATATAGTTATGCTTGTGGTAACTGAATTGTCTGCTTGTTTGGATAACATCCAATGAATATAAGATGAAGACCCCTGCTACTTACTTGCCAACTATCAACAACTACGGTCTGTGAACACCATAGACCAAGGCCCAAGCTAGAGATGATAATAAAAACTGACCAAAACCACAGCCAAGAAATAATTATGCTCTAAAAAGGCAGACCCAAGGAGGAGCCATGCTAAACAGTTCCTAGAAAATGTAAACTAGTTTTGGGGAAAAGTTTGAATATGTATAATTGTTTATGAATATGCATTAGTCAAGGTATGTAAAGGGTGTCTCTGAAATAGCAGGTGTGCTCTTGGCTGGGAGCCAAGGGTACCTGACACTGGGCTCTTGGCTGAGAGCCAGGAGTACCCAGCACTGTAACTTTTGCCTTATTGTTTTTGTCCCTTATTGTCTTTTTATTAAAACTTTTAAATTCTCACAGGAGAGCGAACCTCATTTTTCACACTTTTCTACAGTAAAGATTGCATTAATGTTAAGTGTAGTTGCTCTTTTTACTCTTTACTGACTGACGTGGTTACATTTTTCCCCCAAAATTAATTGTGGAGATGCCTATGTATTTCTCTTTGTTTAACTGCTTCTTCTCTGTCATTTATTACCACTGAAAAGTAATAAAGCAGTTTAGTGAAACTCCAAAGGGTTGAATACACATGAATCAAATTGTCAGGAAATTCATTACAGGTTTTTAGTGAGAGGCTGGGATAAAACAGCTTATATTGCTGAGCTTATGGAGAGGAAAAGACTCTGATCTAATTTGTCACTGTGGTTTTAAATGAGGGTCAGGAGTCACCTGCAATCTCTGTGTGGAATAGGGAATGAAGGCTTTGTACCTTGCTTTTCTCAAACTTCTATTCCACTTATGTGGCTGTGGGCAGGTCAGAGCAGCAAGCCTTTCCCTCTGATCCAGACCTCCAGAAAGGAGCAAGGTCCAGTTGAGCACAAGCTTTCCTCATTGATCCACTCCACTTTTAAGTGTATTAAGTCACTGAATCTACAATAAAACTGTGTTGACATTTTATATACTGAACAGACCTATTCTGCATGTTACAAAACCTGTTTCAGCAAACTGCTGTGTCCTCAGGTCTCGTTGACTTGAATGGGGCATTAAGGGCAGGAGTAATGATGTAGAAATCATTTAGTTTACAGTCTGTTACGAATTTCTGCTGTCCTGAGTTTGTTGGAGTGGAGAGAACTACAGTTCTTGCTTGTATTTTGTGAGAAGTTTTGTTTTGTACCAGCTTGCTATTAAGGCATGGATTGTATCAGCTGTGGAAAAGCATGCTGTGACAGGGAGAGAGAGTTAATATAGAGACTAATATGTAATCTATAGGAACAAAGGGTAGATTGACTGACAGAAATTGCAGAAATCAAGTTCAGGATGATACCAACTGAAGGGACAAGTATGAGGTACTTCTCATTATGACTTTCTTAGTATTGTCTTAGGTATGTAATTTCTTGGATATTTTACCTGTGTATGAGTGTTTTTTATCCACCTTCCCTTCTCCCTCAGAACCCCCTGGTGAGAAGACAATTCCCACCTTCCAACAGAATGAACTCAGTGAATGATTGGGTACGTAGGCTCTGCTGAAATGCCTTGTGGCACTGGGATACAAAGCCAGTGCTCCTCTGGATGACAAGAAACAGTGGAATGGGAGCAACAAACCAGATGAAAAGTCAGTTTAAAATAGGATGGGGCAAGCTGCAGTCTCAGTTATGTGAAAAACGAGGTTCACTTTCCTGTGAGAATTTAAAAGTTTTAATAAAAAGACAATAAGAGACATGAACAATAAAGCAAAAGTTACAGCGCTGGGTACTCTTGGCTCCCAGCCAAGAGCACACCTCAGACCTGGGGTAGTCTCTTTTTTATACAGTTTTTGCTGTCTATTTTTTGCTGTCTATTTTTTATGCATATTCAAACTTTTCCAGGAACAGTTTTGCATGGACACGCCTTGGGTCCGCCTTTTTAGAGCATGCGCATTTCCTGGCCTTGCGGTTTTATTTCTTTTGATTTTTGGGCTTGGGTCCCTTAATTTTCCAGACAGTGAGGGTTGATAACAGCTTCGAGTTTCTTCATACTTCACGTATAGTGTTGATAACAGGGTTCGGGCCTCTTCGTCCTTTATGAAGAGAACCGATAGTAGTCTTGGCCTCTTCGTCTTTTACGATGAGAAGGGATAATAGCTCTGGGCCTCTCTTGTTCTTCACACAGGGTGTTGATAAAGAGTTTTTTGGGCCCTATCCTCTGTCCTCTTGGAGGTTACCTTACCCGTTCAGGTAGCTGAAACATACTTGCTGAATTCTTTGTTACAGTAAAAGCATTTCTAATACTATATAATATTCGTCTTAACACTATATAATGTTCATCATAACACTTTGTAATATTTATTATAACACTATATAATATTCATTATACTTGCGAAAAGCCAACAATACAATATGCATTTATAACAGTTATATCTTGGGGTGATTTTATGATGATACTCTATTCCCTAATCGTCTGCTTTATACTCAGAAATGGCTGCTGTAGCTTTAAGGTGAGTCCGGAGTAGGGGCAGGAGCCTTGGGGGCTCCTGCGTGGGCTTTCAGTGTGGTGCAGATCAGCGGTTGCTTTGCTGCTTTGTACTAAGCTTGGTTTTTTGTTAGCTTATGCAAGAGGTTTCTTTCTTCCCCTTTCCCTGGCCTGGAGAGACTTTTGTCCTTCAGCGGCTTTTGTTTTTTTCTTGAACTGTTCGGCTTGGTTTTGGTCCGAGATCAGACAATCGGCAGGAGATGGCTGGCCGGGACCTGCGGGGAGCTGGGGGAACCCCTCCGCCCGGCCCCAGACCTCGGGAAAAGCTGAACCAACAAGTGAAAGGACACCAAAATCCACCAGCTTCATCTGCTGTGAGACCAACGCCAGAGGTTCAACAGGTTCCCATCTGTTTTGCCCGAGCTCCTGCGTGAACGTTCTTTTCCTTCCCTGAGACAAAAAGCCGGTGCCATTCTGTTCCCCTGTTGCCACGTGGCCAGCTGGCTTGTTTCTTCCCCTGGTATTTTGGGGTTTTTTGTTCTGTGGCAGTGAGGGGTGGTGGTGGTAATGTTCTGACAGTTCAATATCTAGCATTTATTTGGTTTTTTTCCTGTGTCGTGCAGGCACTTTGTTTGCCAATAAACAGTTGGGTTTTTTTCACTTTTACCCACTGGTATTCATTTTTACATTGGCAGAAAAGAGATTGCTGAAGCCCTTTTTCTTTAAAGGAAACAATCATTCCAGAGAGTTTTCTTCTAAACTTCTCTCTAAACAGAGACAAATTGTTTTCACTAACAGGAGAAAATACAAAATGAAAGTCAAAGTAAGAGGAAAAATGGAGTGAAACTGCACTGCTGCTGTCCTGAACTACAAAGGCATGTTGGCAAAATATTAAAAAACTCTAAGAGGGGTTTGCTCTTTAAAACGGAGTCCTCTAAAATGGGTGTATAATTTAAAATGGAAATGCACTGGAGAGAATCCTTAGAAGGGCATATAAGCCCTATTTCATGACCTGTAATTGTGCTCTTCTTCAATAAATTGGTATTTATCAAACTCTTAATGCAAAGTAAAAATAAGCTAATAGAAAAGCATGTGGGAATCTGATTCTGCAAATCACAGGAAAAATCCATGACCAGGATTACTTCTAACTGTGCTTGAGCCACTGCCTGTCCCTATTTTCATAATTTCCTCTCTGCCTTTGGTGTAGGGTTGATCCTCAGCCTCTCCTTCCCACCCAAAGTAATTTTGAGTCTCTTGCCTGGAATGTGAAACGCAGCATTTCTCATGTGGGACTAGTGGGTGTCTCTCTCCTCCTCACTCCCATCCCAGTCAGGTGTCTGGAGGTCACCTGGATCTTGTAGATGTGTCTTTGCTGCTCGTCTCAGTGGTTGCTGAAGCATGTTTGCAGCTTCTTTACGACCCAGTTGCTATCTTGCTCCAGAAGCAGTCAGGAGAAGACTGGTGTTCCCTCTCTCCACTCCTCCTCACTCATTTTTTGTGCCCTCCAGATACACTGAGCAGAGTATTGCTGTGTGCTGCAGTCAGTCAGGCAGCTGGCTGCTTTTCTAGACCTACATCTCCATTACCTTGTGCCATGTTCCCTTTCCCTTAATATCTGCACAGGTATCTTCCCGTTACACATGACATGTGGGGGTATTTTTCCTCCATTTGTTATACCTTATTCCAGAATAAGAGAGATTGTTTGGGGTTTTGGCAATATTTTTGATGTGGACTGAGTGGTGGCTTCTACTATACACAGTAGCATTGGATGATATGTCAAAAAAGACTGTTTATTTGCCCTGACAAATATGCATGAGCTGTGATAGACCAGTAAATACTGGTGATAGTCAGTTAATGTTTTCATACAGATGGACAGAGTGCTTGTTCTAGCATAGTTCAAGGGAGTGCTGGCCATGCTCATGATTGTAGCTGTAGAGAAATTTATAGTGGTGGCATCCTCAGCAGCTCACAAGTAAGGGTTGTTCTCTAGGTCTTTTGGGGGGGTTTTGATAGTCAACTGATACTATATGCTGCTTGACTCCATCAAAGGAGTTTTTGTTCAGTGCACAACTTGCTATTTTTACTTTTTGGTTAGTTATGTGTCTGTGTCACTCGCACAGACCTCAGTATGGCATGTTCCATACCCCCTGAACAGCTGCTTACTGTGTTCTCTGTGCCATTCTCAGGGGTAAGTTTAAATGTGTGGCCGCAGCTCTGTCAACCTCCCTTCAGCAGTGTGTGGGCTCTTGCTATGCAAGACAGGAATGCTGCATGTGTGCGGCAGAGCTGCACAGCTCTGAGAAAACAGCCCCAAACAAACAAAACCTCATGAGAGCACTTGCAGCAGCTTCTGCACCCATCACATGATGCAAAACAGCTATAGTAGATTAAACCCATGAGCTGGATATTGGACAGTTGCAAATTCATCCCTATGGGGAGGAGGAGGGCTCAGAGGACTACCCTTGTCAGCAGCAGTCCTTATGGCACATGCCTTAGAGTACATCAGCACGAGGACAGGCTGCGGCACTGCACAATCTCAGGGATGCTTCTGCCAAAAGCAAGAGATGCGTCCCTACCTGGAAGCTGCTTCATGAAAATTATCAGGCAGAAATGCTACTGCCCCATGACAAAACAGACAGCTTACCCCACTTCCATGGAATGGCTGAAGTAACTCCAGAATTACTCTTTATAGCTCAGTGATAACAAAGTGCACCCCAGTGGCTAGTAAATGTTACCTGCTCCTTTATAATTAAAGTAAGTTGTTGGTGTTTTCTCACTCTCTGTCCCTCCTACTGGGGACATGGGTACCACAGGGAAGCTCACGCCACCTTCTTCTATGCTGAAAAATATTCAGTAACTCCTCGTCTTTGTACTCCATGATACACTGTTCTGGGATTGCTCTTGAATTGGAAATGCCTGAATGGGAAAATTTAAATTTACTTGTATTCTGGTAAATGTAAGAGAAGAAATAATGTAAGAGAAGACTAAAGGAAGAAGTAATGTTTTTGCCCTCTATGAGCTGGCTGGCCAGTGCCTCCAGCAGCTCTTGCTGCGCAGGCTGAGCCCCTGTATGGAGGGAGATGTGCCCTTGCAGCTGCCCTGCTGAGCACTGACTCCTGCATCAGAATCACTCTCAGCAGTGCTATCCTGCCCGCCTCTGCCTGCTGCCAAGACAGCATTTGCAATTTAGCATTTACTTTCAGCTCCAAACTGTCTGCTGGCCTTGCAATAAACAAATTTCTTAATCCAGCAAGGGTTTGTTGGCCCACAGTTTATTTAATCCCATTATGGAATGCATTTCTGTTATACATTTACCTCTATTTCTGGAAACCTCATGGTGGGTCCAAAATGACTTTAAAGAAGCTGAAGCTGTTTAGCTTGGTTGACTTGTTCAGCCCTCTAAGACTGTTAAAACACATTATCCTGCACAAAGTGTTTCATGTCTATGCATGCACTAAAATGGCAAGCACCCTTCCATGACTGCTAAGGACATGCTGCTGGGAATGCAAATACAAAGTCAAGGGGCCAAGGCTGCCTGCCACTAATCATGCTGAGGAGTCACACCGATAAAGTGTTGAGAAAAAGGCTTTGGATCAGTACAGCATCTTAAAAGACATTTGCAGTATTGGGGGTGAACATGTATTTATCATTGCTTGTTTCAGGATAATTCAATTTTGCTTACCTGAAGAAGATTATTGTGTGTTGCAGTGCATGTGGCGGTGGCCACAGAGGCCAGCCAGTTGAAGGACTGGTGGGCAAGCACCCAAGACACAGAGGTCTAACACTCACTCTTTGGTCACAGCGAATTCCCAAGTTCCGAATGGAACCCTGGTGGCATACTGTTAAGTTATTGGCTCAAGACTTCTCCTCTTAGTTTTATGTATAGATTTATGTTTATGTATTTTGCCTTACTGCTCATGCTTATGTTCTGGAAAGTTTTGTTTTACTCGACCTCCCATTGGATGATTCATGTAAAACCCACCCGTGAGTTATCCCTATTGGCTGTTCCCTCTTTGTACCCTCCCTGCTAGCCAAACCGGATTGGTTGTTTCCCTTTGTTCCACCCCTCTCTGCCCCCCAGAATAAAACCCTGTGTTCTCCCTGATCCCTTGTCTTTTGTCCCTGGAAGCTTCACCTGCGTTAGAGGATTGGAAACTGTTCAGAAGATCCCTCCCTTGTTCTTTACCTTTGCTGGCACTTTTACAGATCTTGGTTTGGGGTTTGCTCCTAGCAGAGGATTGTCCTAGCCAGCATTGTCCTAAAAGCTGCTGCAGTGCTTCACTGCCAAGGGCACCTTCACAGCAAGACGCTGTGCAGCCTTGGGCACCTCACACCAGCGTCAATGGGGTATTTTATGTCTCCTACTATTCTTACTGTTCCATAATTGGGAGTAAATAGTCAAGTTTGTGGCAAAGGATTTCCTCTGAAATAACCATTAACTTTAACAGGGAATGTGGGGCTGTTTCTTTTAGACGTCTTCCATATAAAAATCTCAAAATATGTCATAAATAAAAGTTACGGGAGAATCTCAATAATTTCTTTGCTATTATNNTTCTTTTTTCCTTCCACTCCCCCCCCCCCCCCCAAAAAAAAAAAAAAAAAGGAAATGAGGGCACTTTGAGTGCAGATAAATTTATTTACATCAAGAAATGGCAACCCATTTGCTAATGCATTTTCTGTGCATTTTAAAATATGGAATAATCCCATTGTGAGAAGGGACATATCTGTAGAAAATATGCAGGCATACAAGCACACACTGCTAATATGATAAGCAGCTTTCCTTATAATGTGCACTCGCACATGTTGCATTATTTATAGCATTTTTCTTGTACAAGTGGTGATGGTAAGCTGAAATTGAAACCTTTATTTTTTCTTAAGGGATTTTACATTTTATAAGCTTATTCTTCTTCAAGAAAAATTGCTAAAGGACTGGCATGCAGAACATTTTATAATATGAATATTTAATAATTAAAGGTTAAAAGCAGGAAATACATCAAAAGATGATTGACGAGAAATGTTCTTCAGCAAGTTACACACAGGTTTTAACCCTGAGTAGCTTGAAAACAAATGCTATTGCACTGTCTGGAAGTAAGTGGGAAGAATGTGCCCTTTCATACCCTGCAGGGATGGCGTGACCAACAAAGCCATTCGGAGTCACTGAGCATTTCAAACATTTCTACAAAAGGGAGTTACAGCACTACCATGCTTCTGTCCAGGAACTAATAAAACTGACTGCATATTAACTCCTTGCACATCTCCTGCACTCTCAGGAGGAGAACAAAACCATGCTGCTGGGAGTTTTATAAAGGTGGAGCGGTGGTTACATGGTGGATAATTCAGGCTCTTGCTGACCTTGCTTACACCGAGGGGGAATATCTTTGCAAGGCTGAACTACTTCTAAATGCTTTCTCCACTGAGTTAAATATACATACAATTTCCCAGGGAGGCTTCCTAAAGAAATACTTTATTACATATACTTAATTTCTCAGTGGAAAGCCCCATGCTGCAGTCATGGCCCTGTATTTCGTCAAATTATAAAGAGGAATTTCTATTGTGTGAGACTTGGTGCCCATCCTGTGCTGAAGTCTATCAGATGGTGCTTCTCCTTCAAATCACACAGCATAAACTAGTCACTTTTTTTAGTGCCACTGCCTTTCTGGGGATTGAGGCTGAAGTTTCCTTTTGTCATGTAAAGCTGCAGAAATGAGGATTTATTTTTCTATAACACACTGACTGCATATCAAAGCCTTCTCAGACAGGAATCATGTCAAGTTCATGGCAAGAAGGGAATGCATTGACATTGTAAGACCTCTTTGAGAAATTCAAACCATGAAATCCCATAAACTTTCCTTATCTTTTTCACCTGAATACACCCAGATATAAGTGATGTGCCCTGGTGCTATCTTTTCATTTTCCCTGAGCTCAGATTGTTTTCTCATAGATGCTCCAAAGAGAGCTCATAACTTGTTTCTTTTCTAGATCTTTACATGCAGTCTCCACTGTCCATGTGCATCTGCCTCTCATCTCACTTTCAACCTTCTGCATCTCCCTCTTGGCCTTCCTTCCAGCTCCCACTGCTGTCGCTTGTTTCAGAACATACCTAATATACTCTGAGCTGGTTTGGTGTTTCTTCCCCTCTGTTCCTTCCACGCCTTAATTTCCCCTTTTCTATCCTTGTTCCCACTTGACTGGTGTGGCTTTTTTAATCTTGCCCTTCTCACCAGTGTGAACAGTTCACCTTAGTCTGTCTATACTGAAAATATACACAGTTGTAATGCTGCTTTGATATTTAAGGAGAGCCCTACATATAGGTGAGTCTGATTGTGTAGCATGTTCCCTTGTATTTATATAGTGTAGTATAATGCACTAAGGCCACTGTATTATCAAGTCATTAGAAGATGAGTTCTCATACCATGCATAGAAATGTTTCTTCTAGTCTCAGAAAGTGCAGAGGAGTCAATATCTTGTGGCCCAGGGCTTCCATGTGATCACCTGGTTCCTTCTCCAGCAAAAGGACTAGGGTCACTGTAAACTCTTTAAACCCCTAAGCCCCTGTAACAGGTCATGTTAGTGTGCTGACCCTTAGGGGAATCACAGGAAGGCATAATTCTGCAATAGAAAAGTATGTGGATGAAGAAGAAACGTCTCTATGGATGTACCACAGAAGGAAAATGATGTTGTCTTGGCATGACAAAAATACTGGTGAACAGGCTTTAGTCATAGTTAAGGGATTGCCATATTTAATAAAGATGTGAAACCATTTTGGCTGAACTCCAAGGAGAATATTGTATGTTTAAAGTACAAGTATACTTCAGGGTCCAGCAATGTTTAACTGAGGCTTAGCTGCTCAGAACACAGAAGGTCTCTGTGGCCATCAATCTGCAAATGCACTGCAGTTTCCCAGTGGGAAATACACAATAGGAAAGAAAAAAGCTCGACTTGAATACATGGCTTTTTAGTAAGAAAGTATGTCACCAGCTGGGAAGTACAAATACTCTGATTTGCCATCACCCTACCAAATAATTTCTTCATGCCTCTCACTTGCACTGTTATGTGGAATTTATTACTGATTTCCCTTGAGACCTAATTAGATGACAGTGATAAGTATTCTTTTCTTGCCCTTGTCTGAAGGTGCTAACTCTTACCACCTTCTCTTCTCTCACCTGGGAATACTTTCTTCCCTTTCCCACCTATTTGCAATTATTCAGCTCTGCAATGAAGTGTTGACAAATCCCAAAATATTGTTTTCACTTGTTATTGGAACTTGTGATAACCTAAAGAGCTCTATCTTTCTGTGCTGATAATGTGTCACTTGGAAAGTTTTGCTTTTTAGCTTTAAGCCCTTTATGTGTGCTGAAAAGAAAGCCCATGAAAGTGTAAACTTTATAGAGTCAAACACTGGATAGCATGAATTCAGAAACCAACTGCTCTCTCACCTGAGGCTCAGAATAATGTGGTTTCTCAAGCGTGAGTGCTTGGGACAGTTATTGCAGAAGTGAAGTTCTGATGAAGTGGAGGGGATGAAAACTGCTTTCCATGTGAGGTTTCTCTGGCCAACACAAATTAAGCAGCCCTTCCTCCTCTCAACACATGTGAGTGCCAGCATTAGTGAGGTGTATCCCTGACCACTGGCTCTCTCATCAGCAAAGTCTCTGCTTATTGCCTTTCCTTTGGTAGGTAAATGGTAGATAAGGGATGCTTCACACCTTCACGCCTAAAGAGATGCTTCACGCCAAAAATCTAGTAGCCTAGCTTGTCCCAGGTTTTCCAGTAGTTGGTAGTTCTTTCATGAGGTGATACAGGCTATTAAATATAAAATGGGGATCATTCATATGTGATTAGCTCAGATATTTTGGTGGTTCTTTTCCCCTCAGCCCCGTGAGCACATCACGGAAGCCTTGCATCAGGAAGTGTATTTCCACGCTTTTTGCAATGGCCAGTTTTCTTTCATCCACAGGGTTACTGAGGAAAAGCATGGAAAAGGGAGTGCTAGCCTAGGCCTTTGGTAGGCTTACCTGACTATCACTCTCTTTAATTAGCTCAATCTCCTTTCTATGGAGAGGAAATGATCAGGGATGTGGCATATGTTGCAAGTAGTTTAGCCTTGCAGTTCTGACCTGGGCTCAAGATCATGAGAGATGTTTTCCTGGATCCCCTGGGAAACAGCCTGCTCTTGAAAAGGTGGATGTTAGAAGAAGAGGGCCTGCAAAATTAAGGAGATAAAAAAAGCTGGAACAGACTATAGAGAAAGTAAGAACCGAATACTCAGAGTCTGCATGGTAAGTGGAAGGTCTAGATGGAAAATGCTTCTGTACATGAATACCAAATTTTTCCAGCAAAAGGAGGAGCAACTTAGCATGCGAGTAGTAGCTGGTGTCTCCTGCCTCTGAGAAGCATTATTTTCCTCTCCTCTTTCTGTCTGTGAAGAAGTCAGTGAAGATACATAAAAGCTGAGACTACTTGAAGTCCAAGGAATACCCATCTCTTATGAGCATCTAAGTAAAAGTATTTAAACAAAGACAGGTGAGCCCTATTTATAGGATGCTGTTTAACTCACAGCTCTGCTGATCCTCTCCAGACAGAAATAAAGGGAGAGCTTTTTACTTTACATTTTTCTTTCAGTTTATAAACTTTGTATGTGCAAGTGATGATAGCCAGGAAGAAAAGCAAAGGACATATTTAAGAGTTTTAAAAGAATCCAGAAGATGAAATTTCTTTATGAAGAATGGATCAAATATTTTCTAAGTGGGGAGAAATAGAACGGGGAAGCTTGAGGTTGTTTCTCTAGCTGTGTTTGCTGTCTCAGTTATTTACACAGCAGTGGCTCTTTCAGCTGGGGAGCACAAACACATATGTGAAACCAAATTAAGCTGACTGAATCCCAGAATGGAAAAGCTGTCTTTTAGCTTCTTAACTGGCTGCATGAATAAAATGAAATAATTTTAACATGTACTGGAATGCACCAAGATTCATGCTGACTTCACAAGCCTCTGGCTCTTAATAATCCAGAGGAGAGTCTGTGTAATGAGGATAACAGTCTTCGTGAAACGGCTGTGGGAGCTGAACTATTACAGGTGCCATTAGTGCTATGATGGTGTCACATGTATTTGTAAATGAACATACTCGGTGGTTTTCTTTACACTTGACCTTGTTTCCCCCAACTTCAAACTAATGGGATTTTTTTTTAGTTGAAAAGAGGTAAAATACTAATAAATGCATCTGTTTCTTTAGTTAAATTTAAGTAAATAAAAGTAGAAAGTAACCTGTCTTCAAATGAGAGCAAGATTCAGTAGTGTCCAAATGAGAAAAACGCTACCAAAATTTCTAAACCATATATTTCCCCTTCTTCTGAGCTTACTGGTAAAAGAGTCATAAGGAATCTCTGGATTTATAGAAGATATATGGATAAAACTGCCCATTGGATATGTTATGGAGGAGTCAGGTATATCTCTAAAAGTATCTTTTCATATACTTCCTTGTTATACCTGACTGCAAATGGTAAAGGAAGATTATGCAATTTCATTTAAAAAAGCTCATCAAATGTTTGTGTAGAGTACAGGTTTGGATAGTATTCATCTCTTTAGTTGAGGAGGTTCTCTCCTCAGTCTGGGACAGTTTGGCTTGTGAAGAGCAGGATTAGGTGACTTTAAAACCAGCCACACAACTGTAACAAACGGAAAACTAGAACTGCATGTTAAAATACCAAGTGGTACTACATGCAATCCAAGAAAATCCCCTGTCTTGTGGATTTGGCATGGCAGCATATCAGTCCTTTCAGAAGCTAAAGAAATCAATTTGCTTGTCTGATTTCCTGTGATATTTTGATAAGTATTTCAAGATCCTATTATTTTAAATTAAAAAATAGACATGCAAGGGACAACTGTTCCACAATTTCCGTGTGAAACCTTGTAATTTAGCAAGGAGCTGTCACAATTTCGAGTATCATTCTAAATTATTGTAACGAAATTTTATGGAGGAGAGTAACCCTCATTGACTTAATTACTTTGTTCTAATGCTTTGCTGTAGTGGAATAGTGGAAACGCTGCATTCTCCTGGTGAACTGGCACACAGAGCATGGCGAAGGGTGGCACAGGTGGGGAGGAGGGGGAAGGTGGAGGAAGGCGGATCGCTGCCCACGGCCGTAAAGAGGAAGGTGGAGGAAGGTGGATTGCTGCCCCCGGCTGGGAGGAGGAAGGCGCTGCCCCCAGCTGGGAGGAGGAAGGCGCTGCCCCCAGCTGGGGCTCGTCTGTCCAGAGGCTGGAGCAGCACCTGGAGCGGCCCCTGCTCAACGGCGGCCCCAGCACGTCCCAAGAGAGGTGAGCCTGGCCCGGCCTCGGTTTTTGGGCAGGAGGCAGAGGGAGGAGGGAAGATGGTGTCGTGCAAAAAACATGGCAGCAGTGTCTGAGGGAGGGTGGTGCTCACTGCTGGCAGCTTTCCTGTTGAGGTGACTCTGAACAGCAGAGTAACTTCGAGCTACTGCATCACTGCATATCTAGCAGTGAGAAAACCACTGCTGTACCTATTTTCTCTCTTTTTTCTCCTCAGATATCCATGGGATTGTTGTGACACTCTGAGAAGCTAAGTAGGGTGACCAGCCCCCTCAGCCAAAGGCCTGCCAGCAGAGGTAGGGGACCTTGGCCATTAAAATAGGCAACGTTACACTGTTTTAGGGTGCACCAGATCTCTGGCACACTTGGACGTTCATGCTGTGTTCTAGCCATCTTGCACTCTGTGAGTGTCACGCTGTGTTTTGGCTCTTTGGCACACTGAGGAAGTCATGCTGTATTTTGGCTGTACGTTCCCTGTGTGGGCTCAGGACTGTGCTGGTGACTGCTGCCAGTCCCCCGCCAGCCAGGTCTGGGGGTCGTAGCAGCCCCACTGCACATGGGTGGAGAAGGTAACTTGCCCCTGGCACTGTGTGGTGTGAAGTGTCCTCCATCCTTGGGGATCTGGAGTGTGGTGCCAGGAACACCCCCAGCCATATCTGCATGGGTGGCCGCTGGCACCTCGGGGAGCTGTGATGCACCCCTAGAGCTGCCTGTCCCTATGGTGGGTGCTGCTGCCCAACAGTCTGGGATCCAGCTCTGTTCTCATCCCCAAATCTCTGAGGGGAGAGGGTGTGTGTCCTGATGAGGTGACGCTGACCGCTGAGCCGCCTGGAAGGCTGAGCAGGCGTCTTGCTGAGGTGTCCCGAGGTGGACAAGTTACAGCCTGTCACAGGAGTGTTGGCTCTCTGAGGAGCAAGCTGCTGCAGGCTCCTGCATGGAGCAGGCTGCAAGTAGCAAGGAGGAGAAGATAAAGGAGCGAGAGAGGGACTCTTAGCAGAAATCCAAGTCTTTATTCCCTGACCCAGAGGGCAACAGAACTGAACAGACAGGACGCAAAGCGCAGAAGAGCAAATTATGACAGTTACACGAGCTTTTATACAGGGGGTGGAGAGAAGCGGTACAAGGGAATAAACCAGTGGGGGTGTCATGGTTAGACACTGGACACCATGCCAGTGCCCCATGAAAATATATTTTTTACTAATAATGGTTGTGAGATGTGATCAGGAACAGAGCAGAGCAGGCTCAGACTTAGGAATAGGAAAAAACTTTAATAAACTACATTAAAGGAAAGAAACACACAGGGAACATGAAAACTCTCAGAAACATTCCTCCTCCTCCCAACTTCCACCCTTCCCACAATTAGACAAAACCTTGGATTTCCTGATCAGTTAACAATACTTAAATAATCATTTCCCAGTTCATCTAAGAAGAGAGGAGTCTCTCTTGCAAACCATAGTGTCCTTCCATGTCTGGTGCTCTCACCACCAATCCATGGACCAAGACTGCCCTCAGGATTCAATGACGCTTTGCCAAGTACCAGAAGCTCCTTTTTTGGGACAAAACCGTCCCCCCCATTTTATAACCCCTGGGGCCGAGGGTTTCTTCCTTCTTCCTTCAC
>WEIT01001503.1:57769-79581 GCA_013389985.1 Dryoscopus gambensis
GCCCAGGCTGGGCGGGGGAGGACATAGGACATCTGCTCCCTTCGGCGGCCGGAACACAAAAGGAAGTGCCTCCGTGAATCTCTCCTTTATCTCCCCATGTTCTCAGAGGTGACACATCTCCTTAGTGGCCACACCAGATGTCAATATTCACTTCTAATCCATGATTGGTTTGACTACACCTTCCTTAAAAAACTTCCTTCCTGTCAAACCAGGACAGGGGGAAGGACACGTACAGACAAGCGGCCAATCATGGGATCTCAGGGAAGGGTCCAATTTAAGCTAACCAATGGGAGGACGAGTACAGCAGAACTTTTCCCGACACTAATTGCCTAAGCAATGAGGTACATGAATAATCATGAGGGTGACATAACTTGGGGAGGGGAAACTGTAAACCAATAACATAACAGTATGCAAACTAAGGACAGCGGGACTCTGGGAGAGTGAACCACTCTCACCCTGACGACGGTCTCTAAACTGCGGTGTTTGGATCATCTTTGAACCACCATTTGCTGGTCTGGGTGGCTCTGGCCACATGCACTGCAACAATGAGGTATTGATGCTTTTTTTGATTTTCTCTGAAAGGCCTTCATCAGTAACCTGTTTCTTGCAAGCATTATAGAAACAAACCCATGGGTTTCCAAACAACTAAAAAGACCTGCAAAAACTAAAAGCATCCATAGTACATTTGCTGAACATTAAAGAAAAACAGATCCTCAGACATCGCTATACGTTTTTTGTATATATAATACAAACAACATTTTTTTATTTTTAGGTAGCCTTCCTAGCATATAAAGTACATATGTCATAGGCATAACTCTAAGTGCTGTAAATCAAAATCTAGTGGAGAATTGCTACTTTAGGTAAAGTTACAGTGTATGTTGAAACAAGGGTATTGATGAGATTTTTTCAAGGAGTCTAAAAGAAATAGACAAGAACTCTGTAAAACTTCAGAGGCTTGTGGCTCTTGCAGTCTCTCAGGACTGTTTGATGGCCCATTCTTGGTTTCTCCTTGTTATACTGTTGGCACAATAAAAGCCAGCAAAATTCAAGTTCTCTGTCGATTCGTCACTTAAGATAATAGAAGGGGAGGATGAACTTGAGTAATTGTGATGGAGCAGTGAACTGCTTATTCTGTATAGTAATGAGATACAGCTGAAAAGAATTTAGGTTCTAAATTAGCATGCAGGAAGGTATGGAATGCAAAGCAGCTCTGGTAAAATAAGTTACTTAAAGAGCCTGACAGCAAATAGTTATTAACTGTTGTGTTCAATAACACAATAACAATGCTCTTTTAGAAACTTTCTTATCTTTGTGACATAGGTGGTAGCAGTTCTGAAAGTAGCTGGTAGATCACAGCCAGGAAAGTGCAGCTTCCAGAACAGAGACACATGAAAGTGGGGCATCAGTATGGACACATCTTAATGTACTTTTTTAACAACGGTAAACAGATCTGAGGCCAGATAGTCTGTGAATGATCAGGGAGACAGCTAAAGAGATTTAAATATGCTTTATTTTCAGCTTGAATCTTCAGATGTGGCTGAAATTTCTTCAAGCTCTGAAGACTGTAGGCTGTTCCAACAGTTTCCTGAAGCTTGTGCTTTCCATTCATTGCTGCATAGAGCTCTTTGGATATTTTCTTTTGTCCAGGTAATTTAATACAAGGAATGTTTGGGCCATTAACTGACAAGAACTGTAGAATTTGGAAGGTGGTGGTTATAGTGTATCTGCAGAGAAGGAATTTTGGTATAACTAATGCAGAATTGATGTCTTGACGGAAAGAGACTATTTGAAGAAACAGTTATTTTCCTGTGTATGGTATATATTGGCTTTTAAAGTAAGAGTATTGAAAACTGAAACAGCACCTACTAAACTGGGGACTGCATAAGTGACTGGCAGTTGCCAAGCAGTAATTATAAGGGGAAAAAAATCATTATCCACCAGGACTTTGTGCCCGTGTGAGGCTTTGTGGAGGAGGATAGGCCTGCCAGATCTCTCCCTTGGAGAGATGTTGTTTGAATGGGCCATGACAGGCTTTTCTCAGCTATCCCCTGGAGAGATAGCACTTGGAAGAGGCAGTCCTCTATTAGGGTGAGATCCTGTGGAGGGGAACGGGCTTGCCAGGTTGCTCCCTTGGGGAAATGACTCTAAGGTGAGCTGTGACAAATTTACCTCAATTATCCCCAGGAAAGAAAAACCAGTTCTTTTCAATTATAGTGAGACCCCAACATGCTTTGGTGTACATGTAAATCCTTTGTAACCCATTGGTCTGTCCCGTGGGTGCCACCCCTGCTTTTCCCCATAAAAGAATGCCTTCTGACCAGCTTGGGAGGGGTCGCCATCCCTGGTTCTCTTTGCAGGCTGCTTAACAATAAAGCTCTCCTGTGGAATTGCTACATGATGCTCCTGTCTATGTCTCTGTGTTGGCCTGGGATAACCTCGCAAGGCAGAGCTGAAATCGCTGGGCTGAAATCACTGCCAAGAGCTGATTGCTGACAGCCACAGGCTGTCTCCTTGCTGAGGTTACCTGGTGGCCCAAGGATTGCCTGAGATCCCTAAGAAGCTGTCCCTTGCTGGACCTCCCTCTGGGGAAATCGGCCATCCTGGGTTTTGACCAACCGCTCCCCAGCGGCTGCCCACATTTGGCGCACTGAACTCCAGCCTTGGACCCTCTCAGCTGAGCTGTCCCTGGAGAGAGCGATGTCCCAAACTGCTTTCAGGATTGAAAATGCCTCGGATTTTTATGGACAGGGCAGACGCCTTTATTTAAAGTTCAATCGTTTATTAAAGAGATCAGCTGGGTAGGGGGCTCGGTGGGGTTCGCCCTCGTTGCTTGCCGCTCCCACTGGCAATCCGAGAAGATGCAGGAAGGTCCTTCCATCTGTCGCTAGGGTGCGGCACAGCACGGGTCTCTCGCCCACCGTCACGTCCCCTCAGGAACGCCTATCTGTCAGTTCGAGGGTCTGGGAGTCTATGCTTTTTGTGTACTTTTTAGTTCATGGTGACGGAGTGAATCAGGATCGGGAGGTGCGTCACTGCCAAGAGCTGATTGCTGAGCAAGGCTGTCTCCTTGCTGAGGTTACCTGGTGGCCCAAGGATTGCCTGAGATCCCTAAGAAGCTGTCCCTTGCTGGACCTCTCTCTCTGGGGAAATTGGGCATCCCAGGTTTCGACCAACTCATCCCCAGTGGCTGCCCACAAGGCTTCATTTATTTCAAAATTTTGGCCAAGTTTTACATCTGTTCTTCACTGCCATCCTACCTTCTCCATTTGCATTCTCCTCACTGAGGCAGAGTCCTATGTTGCCATTTGGCAGCTGCCTGAAAATTGTTAATGAAATGTACTCTGTTCAAGCATTGAGTGTTTTTGTAAACTAAAATGGTATAAAATGCATCTTTACAGTTACTTTATTTTTTTCAGTCTACTGTGAAGATACATCTAAGCCGTGGGGTGCAGAACCAAGTCAAGGCTTTGAGCGCTGCATGTCTCGGGAGCATTGGAGTGCTTGTTAACTCTGGCTTGTTTCCTGTGTGTAGTTGTAATATTTCCTGTCTTCTTAAGCATAGATTTGTAGTCTGTGCATCTGTGAGGTCAGGTGCTTAGGCATCTGTGTCTTTGTAGATTTGATTCTCTTTATTTTTTCTGCTGCGATGCAGGAGGTGTGGGTCGTACCTCTTCCAAACATCGGTATGCCTTCCATCAACATTCCTGGGAATGCTGGCTGCTGGAAGTAGCAGTAGAGGTAGCTAAGAAGGGAAGTCCTTTGCTCAGCTGTTACGAGCTTGTTTCCTTATGTTCAAGTCCTAGAATTGATTCTACAAAATCATCATAATTTCTCAATAAATTCAGTCACAAATGGATGTCAGAGGAACAGGCATGTATTTGGCTGTTAATGCTGAAGTTAGTGTTCTGCATTTTATCTGATTCAGATTCTTACACATGTAGGGAAAAAAAAGCCGTAATAAGATGTGTAGAAAAAACCAAGAAATGATGTTTCAAATGCTGCTGTAGTCTGCAATCAGTTGGAATGCATTTAAATACAGCAGCTAAAGAGAGGTGTTAGGAAAAAGTGTTTTGCCCCCTCTCCCTTGGCAGCCTTGATCATAAGTGCTTTGTGCTCATGCTTGATAGTTCTGGGAGCAGGATGCTCTCTAAGATATCCTCTGTCTGCTGGAGTAATGGGAACCATGTGTTCCCTTAGCATCTCTGCCAGATGTTGGCAAGCACTCGGGGACCATAACCTTGTCCCTACTGCTTGGGCACGCTGTCACTACTGCATACTACCCACTTGTACAGTTCTCAGGCTGACTGAGAATAGTACTTAGGTTTTGAATATTTTTAGTTTGCTCCTGGTTTCATTTGACCAAGGTTGCCTAAACAAGTGCCAGGACAGATAGTCTTAGCTTGGTGGTACTGCTTGCATGGTAGAACTTCTTTTCTCTTATACCTTCTTAAACTGATGCTGAAATAGCTAACGTAGCTAATAGCGTTCATCTGACAGATTCCCTGAAGAAGCAGCAACTCTGAGATATCATTCTGCTCAGACCTTCCTGCAAGGATTTGTGGGCTAATGAGACTTGGAGGAAGCTCCAGGCTACATTCCTCCTCTGTATACTAAATGATACATTATTATCTTCAAGCCAGTATAGCGAGTTCATTTGTTTCTACTTCCTAACAGCTTAGAAGGAAGGGTAAAAGTTGGGCTTCTTTCATTGTTCTCCCCCACACAGGCTGATGTTGGAGATGCAAGCTTCCTGCTGCCATCCTCTCTCTCCTCCTTTGCCTTGCCACTTTTTTTCATAATGACTGAATATGCTTATTCCATGTCTTTCATCTCCCAGAAATTCCCTTGAAATGCTCCTTGAGTCTTGTGCATTGAGAAGGTAGGGAACTGAATTCCATATTTGTTACCTGTAATTGGAACTAACGAGAACTAAGTATCATAGGAGAGATGATGACAGTCTTTGTGTGCTATCAGTTATAAGCCTGACCTTTTCTGAGGGCTTTTGTAAAGCAGTTATCAGTTTTCATTGGGAACTATATATTGCAACAATAGCTGTAACTCAGTCATGCAAATGGTCAGAAAAGCATCAGCTCAAAAAAATCTTTCTCCCTCAGAGAAATTTCTTCTTCAATACACCAGGATTTAGGTTTTCTTCTAGACAGTAAGGTTTCTAACATAGATAGTAAGTTTTCAATTGCACCTCAGCCACCTGTGTTGATTTATTGGCAGCGAGACAGGAAAGGCTGCTTTGTGAATTCTAGCATTCGTTTCATGCAGCTAAATACTTAATTTGGGATGTATGACTATTCTTACAATATATTTATACTTTGATAAGACATTATGAAATGCAAAAGAACATTTCTTTAAATAAATGTATTTCAAATCAGACTTCCTTATGTGATAATCCAGAGTTGATGTCTTAATTTTACCACTCTAACTCTGAAATTAAACTTCTATGTCATACAGTGAAGTCATGGTCTTTCCAGGATTGTTCCAAAGCATCCAGCTGGATTTTAGGGAAAATCAAACATAGCTTTTATTTTCTGCTCATTAGATAAAGTCATTTGCTCTTGTCTATGATTACTGTCAAATTGCTAATCATAAGGGTTTTATACTTTGAGGGTGGGGGAATGACTGAGGATAAAAAAGAGGGAGGTAACTCAAAATATTTGGTTTTGTCTTTGTAAAGAAAGCATATTTCTCTGCTGTAGGACTTTGAGTTTGGTTGCTCTCCTACAAGAGTACTTGCTGCTCCTTGATTTAAGAGCTCTTAGGGCTACTTAGTGATACAAGTGAATTCCAGAGGATTTTTAAAAAGATGAACATAATATTTGCATGTAACAAAAGCTAACTGATAATAATTAAACATTCTTTCATCTTGATGAGGGGTACAGGCTTTTGAGGTAAATATTGAGAGTTATGTGGCTCCATGCCATGGATGTTCGTGTGGATGAACTTAAACTGGCACTTTCCACCTTAGTTTGGCCTTGGGGATGTAATTATTTTCCCTCTCAGTGCAGGCATTGCTGTCATTCTCCATGTTTTACACCCTCATAACTTGATTATTGCTTGTGTCTGTATCTTAAATCAATCTAGAAACTTTGCCTGGTGCAGAATGCTTAGTAGTGTACTGAATAATGAAGAGGGAGCACAGCAGAATTTGATGTTCTCGGTTTTATTCTAAGTGAATTCCATGGTATTTCTACAAGGTACCAGGTGAGTATTACTGGTGACAAATGCTTCTCTTGTCACCTGCCATGGATGGTAACACAGCAGGCTTCCCCTACACAGCCCTGCAGTCTGATTTACAGAGATCTTATGGGTGGGCAAAATACCCTCTTTAGTTGTGCACAAACCCCTTGTCTTTCCTATGCTGGTAAAATTTGTCAGCAGAGGCAGGAAATGGGCTGAGCATGTGTATCTTACAGCCACTGGACTAAAGTTCTTTAATGTCCACAGGGAATGGAACAGGCTTCACTCTTTATGGTCTAGGTGAAAATTCCACATTGGCAAACAGCAGGAGATGCAATTTCTCCACTTTTAAGATGAAAGATTGGTTTCTGCCTGGCTTCAGTTTGAATTTAAATCTCCAGGGAGACTAAATATTTGAAACCTTAGTCTTTGCCCTGCTAATCCATTCCCTACAGTATTACTAGAAAGCTCTACTCTACCTTATTTTTTCTTCCTTTCCCTAGAAGATGTGTCTGTGCAACAGTATTTCCTTATCAGCATATATCCTGGGAATACTGTCTTCCAAATGGAAAGCAAGAGAGTTTGCATGTCTTGGTTTGAAACAATTTAAAGAGGTGGGCACTCCGAAATGATTAACCTCCCCTGTGATTCTTACCAATCCCTTTCCACCAATAAGGAACAACGTACAAGTAGATTTAAGTGAAAAAAATAACAGTTTATTAACAAACAGAATGCCAACAGGCGGGGGTGGGGGGAAGTAAATAACTGCTAGATACCAAAGTGCTAAATTTCAACCCCATGGGAACACGGGATGGGGACGGGACTAGACTGTTTGCACTGGCACAGGATGTCCTGTCCCCAGGACCTTGCTTGCTTTTTTTTTGCTGCTGGCATGGTTTACAAAGTTCACTTTGAAACAGTTTCCAATTAAGACATGCGGTTTTCTACAGGTGCAAACCCAAAGCTGCCACCAAAGAAAGAGAGCTTTGCTCCCATCTTCTCTCCTGGAATGGGGCCGATTGATCTGGGCTGGCTTGCTAGAGCAGGGCCACCTGCAGTGACCTGCAGGCACCCATGGAACTTGCCCCAAGGCAGCTCAAACCCGCTGAATGCAGCCTCCCTGAAGCAAGGAGAAAACCCCAAAAATGAAAAGAGGACCCAAAAAAGGAAAAAAAAGAAGAACCTTTGCCTCAGCAAAGACCAAACAGCTTGCAAAGCAAACACCATGCAGTGAAAAGCATGGAGCCATCTGGGCGGAGCGATTTTAAAAATGCCTACGGTAGCATCCCCCCACACAAGGTCCCTGCTGCAGGGTCTGAAAGAGACAGGAACAATTTCTGAGTGCAATAGCTATGGAATACAATATAACATTCTAGATCACTCCAGGACACATGCACAGACTCGTATCCTGACCTAAGCAGTCTGCTTGATAGAACTAGTCAGGAAAGTTTTGTGTTTTTTTCTTTATTAAAAATTTGTCATCACATGTGCCTAGGATGTGGGAGGGTGAAACTCATGCATGTGATTTGGAGCAATCACTTGAATTCAGGTCTCATACTGGGTAATGGCTAGTTTGCAATAAACATCCTTTTTTCATGACTGTTCAAAAAAAGTGGAGATTGGATTTCATGCTTCAAACATTTCAGTGTCCTAGGAACAGATTTGTTGTATTTCCATCAGCCATGGCTTTCTATTTTAAGGGTTATTTATTAGGATGGAAGGAATGCAGAGAATTGGAGCAGGTGTCTTAGCTCAGTGGAAAAGAGCTGTGAGATCTCTGGGATGTGCAGGAGATTTGAGTCTAGATTTCACTTTTTCCCCCCCATGATGTTTTATGTGAACAGAATTTCTGACATGATGCAGCAAGTGCCTGTGCCTCCATGGTTGCAGAAAAATGGTTTGTTACCACCTACTGAACAATAGTCTGCGTTTGTACCAACTACTTTTAGTCTGCTGGACTCCCATCAATATCTTTGTGAGGTTAAGGTACCTAATTAACAAGGTGTAAGGAGACTGTAGTTATGAGTTGAGTACCTGAAGGCAAAGGAGAAATAGAGAACTTAGTTATGAAGTATAAATTGTATGTGGGACTTAAAAGATGTGGCGAAGCTGACTCAGCACTCGAAGATTCCATGCTGGAGCTGGCTGCAGAGCAGATACACAGAGTAAGCAGAGTGGGCAGAACAGAGTTTGAGTTAGGAAGGTGCTTTGCACAGGTGTGTGTTCACTGCTTAGGTTACCTCTCAGTTCCTGTTGTAAAATTTTTTGAAGCTGCTTTGAATGCCTTAGAAGGATTTGCTTGTAATGAGGTGTCAGCTGGTCTAATGGCTCTTGAAATATTTAGCAGCGCATGTCCCCAGGGTTCTGTAGGTTATATTCTTTCTAGGACTGTTTGTTTTCTCATGTTTTTTGGTGATCAGCTTGTCTCATTCACTGCGTCCCTACAGCAAAACCTCTGCCCAAAGGGAGCTTAGCTTGTTTGAGGTGCTGAGGGTGGTGGCAGGCACTGCTCTGGCTGAAGGTGTTGCTGCTGTAGGCTTAGAAACAAACCACACTTAACATTTACTGTATGCTAAAACTACAGATCCTATTTTTTAAAAGTGGGAGAGAAAACAGTATCTGATAAAAAACTTATGTTTTTTGAAAACAATCTAATGCAGGAAATCTCTTTGGCCACTGATGTGATAACAAGAAATACTGAATTTGCTTTAGATTGTCTGCTAGTTCAAAGCCAGTACTAGCTTCAAAAAAGGTCTTTACTTAGCCTTTTAACCTTGCCAGAGAATTCAGCGTGCTAAGATGGAAGGAATCTAATTTATGGAGCAGCAGCACCGGAGGCTTCCAGGTGGAAATGAAGGTGATGTCCTGTGTTAAAAACGAGAGCTTGACTTTTATTGGTGGGGTAAAAGTCTGCTCATTTTTATTAAAAAGAAAAACCAGAGATGGAGACCCAGGGTAAGCCTGAGCCCCACATGACAACTCAGAATACAACAGAATCCTCAACTGCGCAATGCGCAGGGTGTTGCTGGGGAAGCAGGTTCTGTCAGAAGACCAGGATCCAGGTGGTGAAAAATCCGCTGAGCGTGCTTTCCCCAGACCCGTCCTTCCTCAGGACTGCCCAGAGGCGTGGCTTATCCCGGATTTCACCACAACCGCGGAGAGGACCGAGGGCTGTCCCAAGGGAAGATCAGGGGCCCGACAACTCAGAGGACCCTCCGAGAGGGAGTGGGACTTGTCTCTAGGTGAGTGTGGCGAGTGGGGTGTGTTCCATAATAGGGGGTTGGGAGTTGAAATGTTGAGGGTTATTTGTTATACAGAGTGGAAGTTGTATTGTTAATAAATTAATTACCGTCTCGCGCTGTACGGGTGCAATGCCAGAGAATGGCCGTTAGATGGAGATAAGGAGGGAAAGGAATCATCTGGAAGGAGACTACAGCAAGAAAGGATGACATCATGGAGAATGACGAGATGCTAGAAAACTGTGATTGGACTAGGACCTGACCCTGAGAGAATGATTGGTCAGGAATGAATCTTGTTATAGGTCAATCAGAACCCTAGAAATGAGCTAGTGGATGTGCGGATCCAAAAAGGACCAATCACCACCCCAGAAAAGACTATAGGAACGGCTCTGGGGCTGAGTCCCGGGTCTTCTGATGGAACCCAGTTCCCGAGGAACACCCTGTGCGTTGCGCAGTTGAGGATTGTGTTGTATTCTGAGTTGTCATGTGGGGCTCAGGCTTACCCTGGGTCTCTGACTCTGGTTTTTCTTTTTAATAAAAACGAGCAGACTTTTACTCCACCAATAAAAGTCAAGCTCTCGTTTTTAACAGTTTTTGGGGGTTCATCTGGGAGAAGCCACGCCTCTGGGCGGTCCCGAGGAAAGTGGTCTGGGGAAGCGTGCTCGGCGGATTTTTTGCCGCCTGGATCCCGGATTTCACCGTGACCTCCGAGAGGACCGACAGCTGTCCTGAGGGAAGATCAGGGGCCTGACAGCTCAGAGGACTCTCCGAGAGGGAGCGAGACTCGTCTCTAGGTGAGTGTGGCGAGTGGGGTGTGTTGCATTAGTGGGTACGAGACTGAGTGAGTTGGCGACTGAGTGAGACGGGGGCTGTGTAGAGAGGACGCCCGAAGCGAGTACCTCCTAGTACCACGGTTCCGGACTCCTGTGAGGGGGCCAGCCGGGAAAGGAGGGAAGTGAGTGGAGGAAGCGTGCTTGTGGTACCCCTAGGGACCCTTGAAGGTGGGCGATGGGGGAGTACTTCCCTTCTAGCTGGCCCTTTAACCCAGTTAGGCTCCCGATCCTCCAGCGAGTGGAGGCTCTGCAGGGTGGCCTGGCCGTTGCCAGAGGTTGAAGGCTGTGAACTTTCCTGGGTGGGGGTGCCCCCGAACTAGGAATCCAAGGGGGGTTCATAGGGGGACCCAACGGGAGGGTGGAAGCAGGGGATTGGGGGCGGGATTGCTAAGACTCCCGGGCAGGACACCCGCGCACAGGGTTGGAAGGACTCGACGGGAGGGGGTGGCAATCTCGCCAGTCAAGGACCACCTGGAGGGGAATTCCCTGGGGCAGACATTGGGGGTTCTGTGCCTGGGGAATTAAGACCCTTGGGACTGGAGGAAAGACTCTTAACTGGAGACTCCCAAAGATAAGGGGAGCCACCGGTTGGGGCATTGCCTCTCTTTGAGCAGGGGGAGAGGGTAGAGTGCCCAGTCCAAGGGGGATTAGGACCCCCCGAACTAGGAACCCAGGAGGGGTTCATAGAGGGGGAACGTTCCCAGGTGCCTCGGGCTGGGCATCCCGTGTGTAGGGATCGCTGGGGGACGGGAACGGGTACCCCTGAGTCCGGTGACCGGCACGGAGGAGTGCAGGGCCGCTGATCCGGGGAAGTCCCCTCACTCGCTAGGGGTGAGAGGGAGGTATAGAACCTGCTCGGGTAGGGAGTTAGAAAATTTTGTTGCGGACTCTGTCTGTTGATAATTTATTGTTTGGGTTGGAGGTCAGGACTACCTGGCTGCATTTTGTTGGTTGTGTTCTTTTAAATTCTAAGGATTTTTTCTTTCTGTGTGGTTTCAGGTGCCTGACAGGCGAGGTTCTGGGATGAGGAAGGTCCAAGAGTCCCCAGACCGCTTGTCGGGAGAGAGTGAGTGTTGATAGGAGTAAGTGTGAGTTTGCGTGTAGGTACGTGCAGTGAAGTTGGTAAGCTTGGGGTTTTGGTGTAAGCCTCAGAGTGACAGTGTGATAGTGTGGTCTGTGCTTAGTGGGCTGTGTATTGAGGGGAGAATCAGTGTGAGGAGAGCCTTTGGGCTGATATTGAAGTGACTTCATCTGGAGAGAAAGGGAGTAGTGAATAGCGGCGAGAGGGATTTTGGATTTTTCTGGTAGCCATTTTAGGGTTTGTAGCCGACATTTTGAGAATTTGAGAGGCTGAGCCTCTAGTGGTGCCGCCATCTTATTACATTGAGTATTGAGAGGAGTGGTGTCTAGTGGCATCTGGCGGGCGCCATTTTAATTTTTAGAGAAAACGCCCCAGAAGGGGGAGTGTCCCTTACAGTGACAAGGGGTGGAGTTTTCCTTTGGGTACTGGTAGGGGAGGGGCTGGAAGAGGCTTGACAAGGCTTATATGATTTCCGGCCTCACCGCCATTTTGATTGTAGTTTTCAGATTTTTTTCCCACGAGTTGCCATTTTAGTTCCCACGCTAATTAGTTTTCCCACAATTGGTTTTCCCCAAAGTATACTTACTTTTATTATAGGCAGCCATTTCTTTTAGTTCCCATATATTATTTGACTTACTAGCAATAAGAGTCTTCTGAGTTTTAACATTATCCCTTGAATTTATTGGTTCTTTCTATTTTAGTTTAACTGACTACAAGATATAAAAAGACCTTTTGATACTTTGGTACATCCCAGTTGTTGCAACAATGGGTCAGTGTGTGGGCAAGCGCTCGAAGAAAGTAAAGAAGGAAGGAGTAGAATTAAAAGACATTCCTCCCAACAGCCCATTGGGAGAAATGTTAGAAAATTGGGATACGGATAAAAATTTAAAAGAACTGGACAAGGTTAAATTGATAAATTATAGCGTTGAAATTTGGTCAAAATAAGTCATTCAAGAAGGACCTGTGTATTGGTCTTGGTATGAGTCCAAAGAAAAATGGCTATGTAAAGCTTTGAATAGACATGTTAATTTCAGAAAAACTCCAGATGAAGAAGAGATCCTATATGCAGCTTGTTGGCTCGAGAACAAAATATGGGACAGGAAAGTTAGAGTGTACAAGGTATCAAAAGAGAAAGAAACCAGCAAAGAAACAACACCAGACAGGGGGGAAGTAAAGAAATGGGACCCCCCTCGATTGTCTCCCATCCCCTTCACCACCTACTTCACCTGTCGCCCATCCTCCTACTCCCCCAATCATCCCTCCTACCCAGCCCACACCTCTTCCACCTCCTCTGATACCACTTCCTGCCCCTCCTACACACCAGCCTCCTCCATTATATCCTACGCCACAACCCGAAACTCCATCTACTGCTCCTGTGCCTATGACAGTCTCCTCTATATATCCTACCACAGAACACCAAAGTCCATCCGACCTTTCTGCAGCTATGACAGTGTCTCCACTGTACCCTGTGACCCAACCCCAGACTCCAGCTGTTTCCCTTACACCCATGCCAGTTTCCCCCGTACCTCAACCCAGTATTCCTAATTTCCCCACAACCCCACAGAGTGTCCCTATGCCCGTCCTTGCTCCTCCCCCGTTCCAAGCGGTTCCTCTTAGTTTTTCCCCAGTACCCAATTCCCCAGTTGGAGAACATATTTCGAGTAAAAACAATGAACAACATTGTAGCTGTGGGGGAGGAGAAAAACCGAAAGAGTTAAGTGAGGAGGAAAAAGAGCATAATTATAATACAAGGTCTAAAACGAGAAAACATGTCTCTCAGGGCTGGTCAACAAAGAGGTTGTTTCTGTTAAGGGAAGTGCCCGTGGGAGGTGCAAGAGGAGGCATTGGGTTTGTGAATGCGCCACTAATGGTCTCAGAGGTCAGGCATTTTAAAAAGGAATTGAAGAGTTTGTTGGAGGATCTGTTAGGGATCTCCAATCAGGTTGATCAGTTTCTGGGCCCAAGTATCTACACCTGGGAAGAGTTGAACTCTATTCTAGGAACTCTTCTTCCCTGAAGAAATACAATTAATAAGAGCAGCTGGGATGAGAATCTGGGAGAGGGAAAACTGAAATGGGCCGTGGGGAGAGGAGAAGATGCCCCACGTCCAACCTGATTGGGATCCCATCGATGAAATAGGCAGGAGAAATATGAGAGACTACCGGGCACTTGTTGTAAAAGGGATATGGGAGGCGGTGCCAAGAACGAATAACGCTAGGCTTTTGACAGTCAGCAAGAGAAGGATGAAACACCTAGTGCATGGCTTGAAAGGCTAAAGAGGAATTTCCAATTGTATTCAAGTGTGGATCCGGACAGTCCGGAAGGACAGGTATTAGTGAAAATTCCATTTGTAACTAAGGCATGGACGGACATCCAGAGAAAATGGGAAAAGATGGATGATTGGCAGGAAAGTGGTTTAAATGAATTATTGAGGGAGGTGCAAAACGTTTACTTGAGGAGGGAAGAAGAAAAGACAAGAACGAAGGCTAAAATCATGCTTGCTATAGCAAGGGAAAGTGCAGGAGCTGGGAAAGAAGGACCAAAGAGAGATGGAGAGGAGGGAGAAGGAGCACCTAGGTGGAGGAGACAACATTGGGATAAGCTTATATGTTTTTATTGTGGTAAAGAGGGACACACGAAACTGTTCTGTAAGAACAGGGCTCTAGACAAAGCGATTGCGAGGGAGCAGGACACCTTGGAGAAAGTTCTCAGGGGAGATATTAGGGGTGTCAGGGGCTCTTCGCTCTGGGGAGAAGTTTTGAATACCACCAAGAGTCCCTGGTAAACTTAGAAGTTGGCCACCAGAGCAAAGAATATGAATTTTTAGTTGATACTGGGGCGGATAGGTCATGTGTGTCTAGATTACCGAAGGGATGTGAACTGAGTGAGAGAAAATGTAAGGTAAAAGGAGCCAAGAACGATCCATTTGAGGTAAAAACGATTGAATGAGCGCAAGTTAAAGGAAATTCTAGAGAAGGGCATGTAGATTTGTTGTTTTTGCCGAAATTAGGGTGTAATCTTCTGGGCTGGGACTTGCAATTATTATTGGGGATGGGGGTAGTTCCTGAAGAGGGAAGGATGGTGGCCAAGATAATGGTATTAACAGGAGAAGATGAGGGAGCCATCAACCCTGGAGTGTGGGCTGAGGGAGGTGGACACGGTCTATTGAGCATCCCTCCTACTGAAATAAAGATGAAGCCCGATATACCTCCAATAAGAATTAGGCAGTACCATATTTCAACCGAAGGGAGACAGGGATTGACCCCAGTAATCAGGGAACTAATTCGAGAAGGCATATTGGAACCATGCATGTCCTCTCACGATACTCCAATCTTACCAGTTAAAAAGCCAGATGGAACCTATAGGCTGGTGCAAGATTTGAGGGAAGTTAACAAGCAGACTATTGCTTGTTACCCGGTCGTAACCAATCCATACACACTATTAAACAAAGTACCAGCACGACATGCATGATTTAGCATAATCGATTTAAAGGATGCTTTTTGAGCATGTCCACTTGCAAAGGAGAGCAGGGGATGGTTCGCATTTGAGTGGCACAATGAGACCACTGGGAGAAAACTGCAATTACAGTGGACCAGACTACCCCAGGGATTCACTGAATCACCTAATTTATTTGGACAGGCCTTAGAAGAATTGTTACAGGCGTTTCTACCAATTGGAGAAGTGAAAATTTTACAATATGTAGATGATTTGCTGGTTTCAGGGGAATAAAAAGAGGAGGTTCAGGAGACAACAGTCAAACTGTTAAATTTCTTGGGTGAAAAAGGTTTAAAAGTTTCAAAGAAGAAATTACAGTTTGTAAATTGTATCTCACCAGAGGTGAGATATTTAGGTCATTTAATTGGACATGGGTATAAGAAATTAGATTCAAATCAGTTACAGGGGATCTTATCATTACCAGCTCCAAAACCAAAAACAGACGTAAGAAAATTGTTTGGATTAATTGGATATTGCAAATTGTGGATTGAGGGACATACAAAATTGGTTAAGTTTTTTATATGATAAATTAGTAGACCAGGAACCTTTAACTTGGAGTGGAGAGGATGATGAGAAACTGAAAGAATTAAAGGAGAGATTAGCAACCGCACCAGTATTGAGTTTACCTGATTTAGAGAAGTTATTTGAGTTATTTGTCAGTGTTGAAGAAGAAGTGGCCTATGGTGTGCTGGTCCAGGGGTGGTGTGGGGTGAGGAAACCCATTACCTATGTGCCAAAGTTAATAGATCCAGTGGTGAGAGGACGGCCAACTTGCCAGCTGGCTGTAGCTGCTACTGTGGTCCTGGTAGAGGAAGGTTATAAACTGACATTTGGTAATAAGATCAAAGTATACACTCTGCACGATTTAAAGACTATATTGAGCAGAAAGGCAAGCCAATGGATCTCAGATAGTAGGCTTTTAAAATATGAATTAATATTGAATAATATGGAAAGCCTAGAGCTAGCCACTACCCGAGTAACGAATCCTGCACAGTTTCTGTATGGAGAACTAGAAGGAAATCTCGAGCATATATGCATTGACATCACTGATTTGCAGACTAAAATCAGAGAAGATTTGTGGGAACACCCCCTACCTGAAGGAGAAATTCTTTTTGTGGATGGCTCCTCCAGGGTAGTGGAGGGGAAAAGAGTTTCAGGATATACAGTAATAAACGGAAGAGAAATGAGTATTACAGAGAAAGGAAAACTCTCAGCACAATGGTTGGCGCAATGTTGTGAATTGTATGCCTTGTTGCAAGGGTTGCGGTGGCTCAGCTATCAATAAGGAACAACTTATACTGATTTGAAATATGCATATGGAGTTGTACATACGTTTGGAAAGATCTGGGCTGAAAGTGGGTTTGTAAATTCAAAAGGGAAGACATTAGTGCATGAAAATTTGATTAATGAGGTGTTGGAAGCTTTGAAGGGACCATTGGAGATTGCGATTGTACATGTAAAAGGACATCAACGAAAAACTGTTAAAAACGAGAGCTTGACTTTTATTGGTGGGGTAAAAGTCTGCTCGTTTTTATTAAAAAGAAAAACCAGAGGCAGAGACCCAGGGTAAGCCTGAGCCCCATATGACAACTCAGAATACAACACAATCCTCAACTGCGCGATGCACAGGGTGTTCCTCGGGAAGCGGGTTCCATCAGAAGACCCGGGGCTCAGCCCCAGAGCCGTTCCTATAGTCTTTTCTGGTGCGGTGATTGGTCCTTTTTGGATCCGCGCGTCCACTAGCTCATTTCTAGGGTTCTGATTGGCCTATAGCAAGAGTCATTCCTGACCAATCATTCTCTCAGGGCGTCGAGTGATTGGTCAGGTCCTAGTCCAATCACAGTTTTCTAGCATCTCGTCATTCTCCATGATGTCATCCTTTCTTGCTGTAGTCTCCTTCCAGATGATTCCTTTCCCTCCTTATCTCCATCTAACGGCCATTCTCTGGCATTGCACCCGTACAGCGCGAGACGGTAATTAATTTATTAACAATACAACTTCCACTCTGTATAACAAATAACCCTCAACATTTCAACTCCCAACCCCCTATTAACAAACATTTTAGAATTTTATATTATTTATGACATTCTGGACACTGGTAGCCAGGATCAAAGGTCCAGTGTTCCCCAGAGAATCTGGGCTTTTGAAAAAGTTAGAAGAGGCATACAGGAATTCTTGGAGCCAAATGAAATGCTAGGTCTAAGTACACCTTTCAGTACAGATGTTTTGGTAGGATCTTTCCTGAGTAAAATGAATTTGGGGTGGTTCTGAAGCTGCTGGAGTGATTTCCGTGTGTGCACTGTCCTTGTTGAGAAAACAAGGTGCAGATAGAACCATTCAGTGTGAGATTAAAAAAGGGAAAAGCCTAGAAGATAGAAAAATGGCAAGTGGCAAAGCTGCAAATGATAAAAAGCTAAACTAAAATGTATTCCTGGGAAGCACTGGATAGATTCTTTTTCACAAGCAAAGCAACTCTTTTTGTGAATAGGGATGCAGTTCCAGTCTGTTATTGTGTCCCCATCTGTGATTTAATAAGTGTTTTCCATCTTTTTTCTCTGATCAGAATGTAAATAAGCAGAAAGAATTAAGTGGTGGAAGTGCTGTATCTTTTCACAGAAAAAGTATTCAAGGTGAATCACAACAAAGTGGCTTCACTTCTCCTAAGAGAAGGGCAGGGATGACTTAGGTCATAAGCATTCATTATGTTTCAGCAGTGTAAGTGTGTCCCATCTCAATGTGAGTGGAGTAAATGTTCACCATACGAAATCTGTTGACCTTCGTCTGTAGGTTTGAAGTCAACACTAATGATTGTTGAGTATACATTTTTCCAGAGAGAAATATTTTTGTGATGGGATATGGTTTTAAGGTCATTTGCCACTTGAAGTCAAACTTTAATAGTTGAGTTTCCAATGGTACTGAAATAAAACTGTTGAAGACCCTGTATCAAATATCACAATAACTGTATGGGCAATTTTTGGGTGAATTTATTGCAGGAAAACATAAAATCACTGAATGGTTTGGGTTGGAAGGGACCTTAGAGACAATCCTGTCCCAGCCCCTGCCATAGGCAAGGACACTTTCCACTAGACCAGGTTGTTCAAAGCCCTGACCAACTTGGCCTTGCGTATTTCCAGGGATGGGGCAGCCGCAACTTCTCTGGGCAACCTGTGCCAGGGCCTCCCCACCCTCACAGGGAAGAATTTCTTCCTAATATCCAATTTAAAACTAGTCTCTTTCAGCTTAAAGCCATTCCCCCTTGTTCTGTCATTCCATGCTCTTGTGAACAGTTCCTCTCTAGTTCTCCTGGAGCCTCTTTGCTACTGGAAGGCTGCAATAAGTTCACCCCAGAGCCTCCTCTTCTGCAGGCTGGATGTGGGGTTTGCTGTTCTTTAGATAGGTTTTCCTCTTCTCAGGTGACCTGTGGATACAAAATGCTGCTTGCAAGAATCCTTTCTTGCTATATTCTGTCTCGTGAGAGACTTCTCTTTCTCACTACAAGCTATCAATAATATTTTGTAAGCATGTACACCTGTGACCTTGCTGGGGTCTGTTTTTAGCACAAGTACAAAAAATATTTTGACAATGATTGTTGTGAGATTTTAACCAATTAAACCATGAAGTAATAAGACTATAAAAGAGCTGAAAATAATAAAATAACTCTCTCTCTGATGCAAACTCCTGGCTGCTGCGTGATCTCTCTCTCCTCTCCCCTGCTGCGGAACGGAACCTAGCAGTGACAATTGGTGACCTTTTAACATGTCCTGACCATACTGACAGCAGCTGTGTAACTCAGGAGGTACTCTGCATGCCCCCCCTCCCCTCTGCCTCCCCCAGGATGTCAGACGGAGCGGGAGACATGGCAAACGACAGTGCAGACACTGCCGCTGCACTGGCTGCCTGGCAGGGTGTCCTCACTCTCATGGATCCCCGATATCAGAGGATTCGCTGTGTGAACTGCTGGCATGGTTGGCAGATCGCGGCCTCGCCCCTGATGGTGTGACACAGCATTGGACATGGGGTTGTGGCAAGAGATTGGTACCGTGCTGTTACTTGACATCTCCCTGGAGGGTCTCACAGCGCCAGACTTGATTCACACCTGGCAGCAGCTGTTTTCTCTGCTCCAGGGCTTAAAAAACGGCAGCAGAATTGGCACTCCCATTTCGGGGGCAGGTGACGGGGACTGCTTCATGGAGGAGGCCAGTGAATCGGGCTCCACAGTGAGCAGTGATAGGGTGGAAGAACCCCCCACAGAGCCCTACGCAGAGGACGCTGGGAGCTCTGTGCAGCGCTGCTGTGACTTGCCGCGCGGCTCCGTGCCCCTGGGTGTTCGGTGCTGCTGGAGCAGCTCGTGGAGCTACGCGCACTGACAGGCAGATCGGGGCCTGCCTAGTTTTTCTGTTCAGTGGCCACTGCAGCCCCCCCGGTGCACTGATGGGAGGGTTTGGCTTCCTGGACCCCCCTGGCAGCATCTGGCTCCTCTGTGCATGTCCCCACTGCACAGAGGGTGCCTGGCGCGACCCCCTCTGCCACCGTAGCCCGGGACAGCACAGTGCTTGCACATCCGCAGCCGATGCTCGACCTTTTAATCCATCACCTGCCTTTATTAATGGAAAGGCAGACTTCCATTTCGCAGCAGATGGTGGAGCTCCTAGGCTTATGCAGACAGATCTTGGTGCTGCCAGAAATGATGGCTCGGCTTTCGCTTCTAGCTGATATCTCTCAGCAGCGCTGGGCCGCTTCCGAGTTCCAGCCATTCGAAGCTGCTGCAGGAAACCCGGAAGTTCAAGTGCCAAACATGGCAGTGACAGCAACTGCAACTGGAGAGGCAGCAGGACACACCGCGTCCTGGCCGGAGGTAGACTCGGGATCAGTGCCCCCGTGGCCCCAGCCGCTGGCAGCTTCGGCAACGGAGGTGGCAGGGGGTGCGACAGGGGTGGATGCGACAGAGGTGGCACAAGCGGCGGATGCCGGGCTGGCTTGGCCGCTGCCATCCAATATCACACGGCAGGCGCTGAACCTGGCAGAGTCCCCTGCCCAGCAGGCAGGAGCTTCTGCTGGCAACCTCTCTCCTAGCTGACCTGCTTCTTTCCGCTGGCCACTATTGTGCGTTCAAGGTTCCTCTGAACTGCCCCTATCTGATGACTCATTGGGCAGCGAAGCGGATGGAATTTTGGCCCTGGGACGCAGGGCTGCAGTGGCCAGGTGGCGGAAGAGGCGGCTGCTTCAGCAGCACCCCTGGACTTCCCCAGACAGCACTGTGATGGCACGCCCGCACCATTCCCAGCGGTTCTGGGAATCCGTTAAAATGCGGGCTCTGAAGGAAGGAGACTGGGATTTGCTAGAAAAAGTGGGAATGCCAGGCAAATGTGAGGATTCTGGGGGAGATCAGGGGGAGGCCAATCCCAGTACAGAGGGTGTGCCAGTTGTACAAGGTGGTGATGCCACCCAGAAAGGGGAGATCCAGGCTTTTCCAATGCAGAAGGCTTTCCTGCGTTCAGGTGACCATGATAAGCATGAAATCATTGCTTAGAGGGTGGTACAGGATCTCCAGTCCAAAGTAGCACAACGTGGCCTTGGTTCTGCTGAGGTTATGCAAGTTATAAGGGTGATAAGTGCAGACCTGCTTGCCCCATTTGATATCAAGCACTTGGGCCAAATTATATTTCAACCTGTACAATTTGCAGTTTTTGAGAATACCTGGAGAAAGTTGGCTGAAAACGCTGCACTACAGAATGCGCAGCTCCCTGCTGGGGACGATAGGCGTGCAGCGGGGACAGATGCTCTTATGGGAACTGGTCGGTTCTCTGATCCCACTCTCCAGGGGGCCTATCCCGTCCTAGAGCAAGCTCAGGAGGTTTGCATGATGGCCTTGATGAAAACCATAGAGATGACTGCTCCTCGAGCACGATATACGGAAATAATTCAGGGGCGGTCTGAGTCACATTTAATCTTTGTAGAGAAGGTCACTGCCTCAGTGGAGAAGCAGGTAGAGACTATATGTTAAGGCAACTGTTGTGCAAACAATTAATGCTAATGAGGAGTGCAGAAAATTCATAGATGCTCTCCCGGGAGGCCCTACACTCACAGACATGGTTGAGGCCTGCTCTAAGGTGGGGTCTGGGATGAGAAGGTCTGCTTTGGCTGTGCTCTTGGTGCCTGTTCATGCATCTTCCGATCGTGACCCAAAGCAGCGTAAAGCCGGGAAAAAACGGAAATGGCCTAGGCCGAGCCAAAAGGAGAACACAGAGATTCCCCTGTGCAAAAGATGTGGCAGGCCAGGGCATTGTTTAGACAACTGTACAGTTGTGACTCATGTCGATTGTCGGCCCTTGACAGGAAACTTCCACCGGGGTGCAAAAAGGGGGAATTGCTCTCTGATGCAGTCGCTCCCCCAGGGGATGGCACAGGCACAGGCCTACCCAGCCACCTTAGAGACAGCACCCCAGGCTCAGCCTGTTTTGAAATCCACACCTCAGCAGCAGTCATCCTAGAATCTAGCCATATTTATAAGGTTCCCTTCGATGCATATGGACCCATAGGCCAAGGATCCGGTGCAATGATTGTGGGAAAGCCTAATGTCACCCATCAAGGAATCTTTGTACACCCAGGAGTTATTCAGCCTGACTTTACAGGCCAGACTCATGCTATGGTTTCCACACCAAAACCCCCTGTCACTATTCCTGAAAAAACCTGCCTTGCTAAATTAGTGCCTTTTTAGTCTTCTGTCCCCAGGTTAGAATACCAAATTCACGGAGATAGCGGCAGTGGATCTACGGGACTTCCGGAGGCCTTCTGGAGTGCAGACATCTCTGACCAAAGGCCGTAGGTGATATGTAGCCTGATCCTGCCGAGCGCCCGTCCACCCCGGACTCAGCTTCAAGGTTTGATAGATACGGGTGCTGACGTAACTATCATCCCCTTCACTGCGTGGCCCTCCTCATGGCCTTTGGCCCCTGTGGGATTGGCCATTGC
>WEIT01001504.1:0-10477 GCA_013389985.1 Dryoscopus gambensis
GATTTCTTGTTAAAGTTTTAGTGTTTGAGTTTTTCTTCCACAAAAATTTTGTTAACTTGCCTTATAGAAAACACATGCCTAAATCAATTCCTCCTTAGTCATCAGTCCCATGCAAGGATGTGTGTCTAACTCTAGGAACATACTTAAACATTTTGCTGAGAGCTGGAACCAGGCTCAGTCTGTGCTTGGGCAGGCAGGCAATTTTATGAAGCCTTCGTTTGCCTGAAGATAGAGCAAAAAAAGAAAAGATTTACTGAAAAACAGACTAAAAGTAGACCTCATGAGATCACAGGCAAGGCAGGCTGTGCTGTAGCTGTGGCATTCCTGAAAACACTTCCCTCATCTTCAAGATTTCTGATGCCAGAAATTTTATGACTTTTTAGGTAATCTTTTCCAGGCCTTCACTAATCATGCCATTAAAAAGGTGCACTTTTATTCCCCTGTATGCCTGTGTAAGTCCACTATTTCTTTTCTCTCTGCCATGGGCAACAAAGTAATCATTTTATTCATTGCGGCAGCTTGTCTGCTGTTGAAGACTGTGATCTTGTCTTTGATAAAACACAGGCTCATTATTCAAAGATTTTTCCAGGTGGTATTTTCAGCTGTTCCCAGAGTTTTACAATCTCTTCTTAACTTCCATCTTTGGTTCTTCAGGAAGGATGGTGGTCCTCTTCCAGACAAGTAAATATAGGAAATGGATCAAAAAGTACTTTCAATAAGAGGGTAGAGCAATCCAAGAAGACACCTGTCATCCAAATAGGTATGGCAGGCAGCCATCTGACAGCCAAGTATGCCAGGGGAGGAATTTCAGGTCCTAACCCTAGGATTAGATGCCAACTGATCACTGAAGAGGCCTCAGAGAGCAAAAATAAGCCCTATAACCAGTGTCGGTTAAGTCAGAATTGAGTTGTATGGAAAATCCTGTAAGACTTCAGTAATTACAGCTATTTATTTTAGAAATCAGTAAGTTATAGAATAGAAAAATTAGCATGAATGTGTGGGGGTTTTTTGTGGTAGTGGGGACTCAAAACACACAAACCAATGCAGGACCCTGAATTTTTTGGCAAAGGTCCATGGCAGGTAAAGGCACATGCCGGCAACCATCTTGTAGTTAAAATGACCCCCTTCAGCTGAATTTTTAGTAGAGTGTTACATTTTTCAGGATAGTAACCCTTCTTTTACTCATCTGGCAGGATGCTGAAGCACATAGATAATTCCAACCTTGTGGCTAGTCCAGTTAAGTCAGTAAATCTGCTCATGGTCTGTATTCTGTCAAACAAACAAACAAAGACCCAAACTTAGCAGGTTTCTTCTTAGGAAGGAAAAAAGGGATTTAAAAAGATGATAACCTTGTTTAAATACACCTCCCTGTCTTCTTTGAAGAGAAAAAGCACTCATCAGTCAGGAGTCCTTCTACAGGGCCTTGTAGAATTGGTCCTCAGCTATTTAATATTTAAAAGCAACTAAAAGATAACAAGTAAAAGAATGGGAACCTATAAGTAAGGAAACAGATGGAAATGGATCTGGAAATGGGATCAGGAAATGATTGGGATTGCCTTGGTCTGAGCAACCAAAAGATATTTCATACAAGAAAACATTATTTAGGAACTAAGATTGTTGGCTGAATTTCTGTGTGAGATTTCTCCTCCAAAGCAGTAATTTTATGTATCATGCAGTCCAGGCCTTCCTCATTCAGCTTTGCTGAGGTTCCAGGAGGACTTAGNCTGAGGTTCCAGGAGGACTTAGAACAAATGTGTATAATAAGCAGTAGAAATTCTTGTAAGAACAAAGTGATAAATATTACTGTGTTTGGTGCTAGTTGAGCCACTATTGGAACACTGTGTAACGCGCTGGAAGCCAAACTCCAAGAAGTATTTCCATAAACTGAAACTGGCTCAGGGAGAAAACACCAAGGTAACTTGACAGATTCTTGTAGCTTGAAAAAGGTGTTGGATGGTAAGTGGTCACATTTAGTCCAGGACTTTAGTCAGAGGTGCTGTTATTTATATGATTTATTTCTTCTGTCAATTTTCTCTCTCACTGGTTATGCTAGATTTCATCCAACAAGGTGGTTTGGTTATTTTTTTTAAGGAATCAAGACAAAAGCTGTCTTTCAAAGATAGTTCCTCCTTTTCATAAACTATTTCCAGTTGTGAAACATCCTTGAGTTTACCTTTTGACACCAGTCCTTGAGCCATCACTTGATCCTGGTTGTCTTGTTCTGCCTTCATGCTCCTTTTGGAGAATTGAAAAATACCCACAGAAAATGATCTTAACCTTCCCTGGCTTGCATGTATTCTTCATCTGCTTCCATTGCTTTGTTCCATTATCCCACCCAGATCTTTCCCTTAAAGTGGTTAGGGATTTTTGCCTCAGTTCATAATTATTTTCATTATTACAAACTTTTTTTTTAAACCATTTCCAGCTTTGCATCTTTTTTTGGATAACTTGTCTCTGTCCTTGTGCCACCTTATTCCTTTAGCACATACAGCTCTTCTCTTTTCCTAGAATTTACTAGAAGTTATGTCCTATCATCCAAATTCCAGTTTATTAGGATAAACAGAGTAATTTAATCTCCTTCATTAGGCTTATCTTGGTAGGATGGGTGAAATGGGTTTATCAGATCACTTATCAAAGACTTTCTTGTGCAGAAACATTCCACTGCCACATATAAAAACACTAGTCCTAAAATAGAGCATAAAATATATCTAGGGTTATTACACACTGGAAATCCAGTGTGTTCATTGACAATACTACTGGCAAGCAGCTTGCTGCTAGGGGAAGAAAAACTCCTTGCTTACAGTTAATCTGTACAACACACAAAATCCACAGTCCTATATTAATACATGATGTCTGAGAATTTATTGGAGAGGAATTAAGCAACAGTTTTTTAAAAATAATAAATTTGCCTTCAAAAAGGGCATTTTTTTACTACATGGTAAATGGTTGCAGCTGTTAAGTTCCTCCTAATTGTGGGAAGAATAGTGAAAGAAGTGGTATTTTTCATTAGACTACTGGGTTTTTTTCTCCTTAAATTCTCAGGCTCATTCGGAGAAATTAATGTATTCATTTCCAGGAATTCTTGCTTCAGACTCCTCCCATGTGTTTGGAGCTGACTTAAGACCAACAGAAGTCAGAAACAACAGCCCAATGCAAGTCTGTCGTTGTTCAAGTAAAATTATTTTTGAAAGTACATTATCTGGGGCCCTAATTGATTAGGCAGCTGGAAGAAGATACAGTGGAGAAAAACTAGTTCTTGCTGTAGACAGCATTACACCTGTGTCACTTCTGTAGCAGGTCAGCCCAGCTGGGGAAGGAATTCTTGCCATGGATTCAATTCCCTTGACCACATGGTAATCCACTGAGCCACTGCTGACCATTCCCTCTCCATGCTTGAGCCCTTCCTTGGCAGTGTCCATGTTCACTGGCACTGGGTCTGTTCCCATGTGGGTGTTTTAAAACTTTCACTCTCGTGTCACTCTCATGTTTATCTGTGTAAGTGTGGGATCTTTTTACATGAGGATGTAAATCCTAGGACAAACTGGGATGCAGAAGGCAGTACTATTGAAAATACAGCTAGAATTAAATCATTTCTGTCATTTAAAGACGAATAAGTCTTATGCCCTTCCTCTTTACAGAGATGTATATACAGCCTCATAAAGCATGTGAGACAAAGTTAGTTCAATCAGTAGTTTCCACTGCAATCTGTAGGAACTTTTGTTGATTTACTCAAAATAAAAAATGCTTATTTAACCTTAAAAATATCAAGAACATAAACTCATGACTTGTCTGTTTTTACTGGAGATTCCTCTGGATGACTGGAAAAAGTTGTTCTGAGTTAAAAAAAGAATAACACGAAGAGAAAGCCAAGCTAATGCCAGAGGACAGTTTAAAACTGTTGAGGACAGATGTTTTGGGTGTTCTCTGGGTCACTTTGGGGAAAAATATGCTGCCATGACTCCTCAGAAACTGAGTTGATAATGACAATGTGGTTTGTTTCTTCATAAACAGAAAAGCACCATATCAGTTACCAGTAGTAGTGGGATTTAAAATTTATCTATTTAGTTATGATTAATTACATCATTAGTTTAGTCAAGATTTAGCTAAACCATGGGCAATCAGAAATAAAAAAGACAAAAACGGAAAGCAAAAATAATCCCTGTAAGATAGGTCTTATTGAACTGGATGGAAGAAAATCAAGGGGTACTTAGAAGTTTTTTACCAAGACAGACAAGTGCCTGTGAAAGCATTCAAAACATCACCTTTGAGGTTGTTTGGTTGGGCTCTGTTCTAGCATGGGTTGAACTGGGAGTAAGAAGTGTGGGTGAAGAATATGACTGGAACAGAGAGAACCTTGAGGCTACCCCACAAAGAGCCCTGTGTTCTAATAATGTACTGAAATGGGTGATTGCCAGCCTCCAGAGCAGAGTAGGTTTAGGTAAGCGCGAAGTGTGCTGCCTTCAAGGACAACAAGCGTTGTAATGTCCCTATGTGCTGCTCAATATCACGCCCAATGCCTTCTTTTCAATAAGTGCCTGGTCTTTCTGGGTTCCACTGAATCATTTGTGAATGACATGAAGGTGGTAAATCATCAACTAAGTGATGGCAGAGCAACTCAAGCATCATAGCACTAGGAAGAAATCAGGAAGATACTTGTGTGGAAAAAGAGATGAAACAGTTCTCCTTACAGCTGGCAGTACACACAGGGCAGAAGGAGGGGTCTGTCACTGAAGGTTTCAGGGTTTTTAGCAGCTCAGAGGACAGTTGGCTTCAGTTCCTCCAGGAGCACCCTGTGAAGAGCCAAAAATATTTTTGGCTAAAGTTATGGCACCTGCAGAGCACTGATGGGTTGTTGTGGGACTTATGGAGGCTGGGAAATGAGGCTTGGAGCTGGGCAAAGAGGAAAGCCTTCAGAAAGGATTTTCTGCTCCAAACAAATGTTCTGGGAAGCTGCACCCACTGGGAATCAGGGGATCTGCTGGGGCTTAGTAGCTCAGGGCCTGAGCTGAGAGTGGTGCTGACAACTGATTCTGTCTGCCCTGCGGTGTCTGTGTAGGTTATACGCAAATGGGGACATTGCTTCCCTGTATGGGCTCTGCATGTGGAAGAAGCATGTGGTGCTCGGCAGGGCAGTCCTGAGGGAACTCTCTAATGCTCAGCAACTGTCCAGTATGTGGCCTGAAAAGTGATGTCTTTGGTGTCTAGAGAGAAGTACCTGGCCCAAAACCTGACTGTAAAGATTCATCACAGTAGGGTACTGATCCTCCAGGATAGCATCAGCTCTCTGAATCCTACCGCTGTGTCCTGACATATTCAATCTTTCTAAAACGCTTCCCAATGTTAGTCTTTCCATACCTGTTTGAAAACACTCTCTTGCTAACCGTCCTCAGAAGGCAGAATTAATGAAGAAATGAGCTAAATGTTTTCTGACTGATCTTCTGGCAATGTGGATGTGCATCTGCTGCAATTGCACCTTCTAGGCCAAGTGTACATCTGATCAAAACCCATCAGGGAAACAAAGGTGCAGCCCCTATCCCAAGGTAGTGGGTATCCCATTCACCCGGAGAAAGCAAACATTGAAGCAAGAGTTTTCTTATTATTGATCCAAATTTGACAAGTTGCGCAACAGGGCAAGAAGATATCAGAACCCAAACAAACCCAACATAAGCCTGTCAGAACAGAAGATGCAGCTCATCCCCTATGATCAAATGTATTGTTTAACCATCTACCAAAGCTTCAAGTTTTTCTCTTTAAATTGAACAGTCTGGAATCTCCTACAGAATGGTATATCAGCCTGAATATCATGGCTGCAAAAACCACCAGCACCATCTTTGGGCCTGCCTTCATTGACTTAACCAGTTCTTTTAGCTTTCCTTAGAGAAATGGCTCTTTTATGAACATGTCATCTTCAAACCGAGGCAAAGCACTTTCCAGACTGTTGTTGACTCCTGCAATATGAACTTCACAGTTAAATATCTTCTACTGTAGACAAGAGTATAGGCAATACAGACTTTGCCTGAGAATAAAGGATCCAAGGAGAGTTGTTGACTTATTGATTTTACAGTATAGGGCACAGTTACCACGTTTGTTCTTTGATTTGACACTCCGGATATCAACCACTACCAAGAAGAGAAATAACTGTAAGAAGCTGATATTTATAGTGACACTCTGCCCTGTCCAAGCAAGAGACTCCTTTGTCATGGAACAATGACCCCTGCTAAATCAAATCATTCATTACTACTACATGAAGTAGTAGCTTTCTCTGAAATAAACAGTTCCAAGTGCTATAGGTGAACTGTACTGAGATGAGTTAGCAGGGAATACATGAAGGAATACCCTTCTTTCCCCATGCAGTGACTGTGATGTGGGGGTGCCCTCTGGAAACCTGAACAGGAGTTTCTTGCTGATGCTGTGCGAAGCAGCTTTCCCACCAAGTGACATTTGAACACCCAGAAACATTTACAGCAGTGGGAATGCTGTGAGTTTCCCTTAAACTCTAGGAAAAACACCCTGAAAGTGGTTTATTTGCATAACTTGAGAATGTAATTTCAAAGGGGGAAGACAGCTCACAGCTGTGTGTTCTTACTGACCCTCACCTGTGCTTAGCACAGAGTGCCTGGTCTGTCCGCCAGTGCATGTAAATAGAATTCTGTTATCCCAGAGCACAGCAAACACTCCAGTGATATCAGTACTGCTGTGGCTTTATCCCTTAGCAAGCAGCTCAGTGGTTTTTATTAATAACCAGACATCGTGCTTAACTATTTCACTTGCAGTGTTGCCCAGCTCTCCTTTAAGCAACCATCTCTGTGTTTTCATAGCAGTTTTACAGTCTTTATTCAGAGCTGGTGATAAATAAAGCCATTCCCAAACTTAGAAATGCCGAGAGCCAAGAATCACAGTTTCTCAAATCTCCAAAATAAATAAGTCATGTGTCAAACTTGCCTATCCGTTGGCAAGGGGGTGCCATGAACACTAATGTCTGATTGTTGATAAGGGAATGTGGATGTTGTGAAGTGTTGACTGATATAGCACTCAAGGGAATGGAAAAGAGAAAGTGGTGGAAGATGCAAAAATGTGTCAGCTGATATCTCAGTGGGGCTTTTTTTTTTTCTGGTTGGTGAAGATACTGTTCTGATGGGTTGCAGAGGAGAATAACTCTCTAACTTCCAGCAAAATCAGTTTTAGAAGTTTTATTCTAGTGGTTTTGTGGTGATGCACAGTCTGAGTAAGGTGGACAAGGTTTTAAAAGTGCATATCAGGTCCCACACCCTTGGCGCTTTTTTTGTACTTATGGATGCTTTTCACCTATGATGAATTACGACCTTTGTTATTTTGATTAGAACATCCAAGAGCTTGTGTAACAGAAATTATACTTCGCCTTGCTCTTTACTCCCTTTACTTGTCTGTAAATGAGGGCAATGAATTCAAAAGGAGATCTTTTTTGTTTTGTTTTGAGTACCTTTCCATGTATCTAAAGGCTTCTCTTTTCTTTTTGATACTTCCTCTCTAGAACTGTACTTCTTGTTCTGATAGGATGTGTCAGTCACTCATTCTGTTGCCTGTAAATCCACCAGGATCATTTCCAGTAACAGAGGCCAGTGTCATGATGCACTAGCACTGGTATCCCACAGCTATAAATAGGTTCTTCCACAGACCTCAGAAGGGTAAATAGACATTCAGGGCCGCTGCAGTCATATAGGAGAAAAATAACAGCTCTAAAGAGTAATGCCAGGACCCAGTGTTTGGTTGCTTAGAGGGCTGCATTTTCTTTCAAAGGGCCTGGCTTGTGTAATTCTTTAGACATTTTTAATTTTTTTTTTAAAGTTTTATTTTATTTGCTTTCTTCTGGCACGTGGGCAAACTGCAGCTACCCAGCATGTGCCGTAGTGTTGTTATTAGTTTTTAGGCGGAAAAGGAAAAGTTTTACTGTTATGGTCATTTCTGCTTTTCATGCGTCCTTTTCACAGCTTCTGTCTCCACATCTGTACAGATGTGTGATGTGTGTGTAAGAAGCTTCCCTGCATTCTGTGTATGAGAAATCTGCTACTTGAATCAAGCTAGAATCATTTCAGTCAGGGGAACCCAGCAAGTATTTGAAAACGCTTCATCTGGGCTTCCTTGAATGCAGGAGTTGTTGGTAGCACATTAAGGATATGTGTATTCTTTTTAAGAAAAGCAGTTGTGTAGTCAGAAAACTACTATTTGCTGTGATACACACGCTAAGCCTAATTTCCCTCCTTGCCATCCTCTAGGACACAGCAAATCAGGTGGATGTCTGTAAAAATTTCACTGAGTTTTTTTATTTGGGGATTTAACAGACAACTTCTGGTGAATCTTGATATGGTACCTTAGACTATCTCCTTAATGTGCCACTCTCATCTGCATCTCTGCTGGAGGTTTCGGCCTCTAAGCAGAGTCAAGGAAGTGCTTGGAGTCTCAGCTGTGGTAATGTGAAGCATTTTAGCTTTAAACAGTAATGAAAAAGTGTATATTATCTTCTTGTAAATCAGATTTGGGAATAATAGAATTGGAAAGATGCAAACCAGGGATGGTAGAAAAGTGTGACTGGGGCTTAAACCATCACATCTCTATTTGCCTTTTGCTAAAGCCTGTGACAGGATAAGCCTTCTAACCTTTGTTCTGGTACGAAACCAAAAAGAAGCAGAAGCCTCACTGGCTGTAAGGATGACTGATAAACACAGGGCTCACAAAAGTTTGGGTTTGGCTAAATAAACTTCCTGTGTCACACTTCTGGAGGACTTGATCCCATCTACTAATAGAGGCATTATATTGGATGAATCCTGAAAAGGTTTTTGTCACGTACTTAATGTTTCCTATTTTTCAAGGACAGTTCCAGCAACTGAAATGTCATTTATTTTTAGAAATTTTGGGTGGACTTGCATGGGTCTAATAAAACACCTGGGCTGCAAAATAGATTGTATTTAATTTGATCTCTTTGTGTAGCCTGTATAAGTTCTGGACTAGAAGAAAATATGAACACGTTTTGCCTGTGTTTGCTCAATGATCCCATTTGTAAGGCTCTTGTTTCAACTGATTATGACGTGTCAGCTTTAAACCATTTGGCCTTGGCATTTCCATGGCATGTTTTCCGAGTAAGTGTCACTATTAGGCTCAATGAATCTTTCCAGAAACAGCAAAAATGATTCAGCTTTCTAAGATAGAAAGGTGGAAAAATACATTTGGCCGATGTGTCCAGAAAATACCTCATAGTCTCTTCAGTAAGTGGTTCTTGATATTCATTTATTTATTTATTTATTATCTGACATGTGAGGTGTTGTGATGTTAAGGATTTCCTTTTTTTTTTCCCTGAAAAAGCAACTAAACATCTATCCTGACTGGAGCCTTTTTAGAGTTTGTCATATTAAATTGGCATCTATGGACAAGAGAGAGGATGCTTTGAAATGCCTGAGGGATGGGATATTATCCAGAGGGACCTGGACAAGCTCAAGAAGAGAACACATGGGAACCTCGTGAGGTTCAACAAGGTCAAGTGCAAGCTGCTGCACCTGGGTTGGGACAACCCCTGGTGTTAATACAGGTTGGGGCATGAAGGGATTGAGAGCAGCCCTGCCCAGAAGGACTTGGGGGTGTTGGTGGATGAGAAGCTGGGCATGACTCAGGAACAATTTGCCAATGCATTTGCCAATTGTAACATCATGCAAAAAAACCCCCCGAAAAGCAGCATGACCAGCAGGCCAAGGAAGGTGATTCTGCCCCTCGGCTCTGGTGAGATTCCACCTGCAGTGCTGCATCCAGCTCTGGGGTCCCCAGCACAGGAAAGACATGGACTTGGAATGGGTGTGGAGGAGGCCATGAAGATGATCAGAGGACTGGAGCACCTCCTGTGAAGATGAGCTGAGAGAGATGGGGTTGTTCAGCATGGAGAAAGCTCCAGGGAGACCTTATAGCACCTACAGTACCTAAAGGAGCTACAGGAGAGCTGAGAATGGGCTGTTTAGCAGGGTCCTTTGGGGTAGGACAGGGGACAATAGTTCCAATTGAAAGAGGGTCGACCTAGACTAGATATAAGGAGGAAGGGTGATGAAACTCTGGGACATGTTGCCCTGGGAGGTGGTAGATGCCCCATCCCTGGAAACATTCAAAGCCAGTTGGGATGGGGCAACCTGATGTAGTTGAAGATGTCCTTGCTCACTGCAGGGGGTTGGACTGGATGGCCTTTAAAGGTCTTTTTGACGCTGCAGCCCATTCTGTGACTGTGACACCCGTTGTGTCCATGCCTGCCCGTGGGACAGATCTCCCCTGGGACACAGACCTCCCCGGGGACACAGATCTCCCCGGGGACACAGATCTCTCTGGGGACACAGATCCCTCTGGGGACTCAGATCTCCCCGGGGACACAGATCTCTCCGGGGACACAGATCTCCCCGGGGACACAGATCCCTCTGGGGACACAGATCCCTCTGGGGACACAGATCTCCCCGGGGACACAGATCTC
>WEIT01001504.1:18048-30090 GCA_013389985.1 Dryoscopus gambensis
CACAGCTATGAAACATGCATTTCTATAGGTTTGTGCGGATGCTTAGCCTCACTCAGCTTAGCCACCGTGACTCCTGCTTTATGTAAGTTTAATTCAAAGGATCACCTTTATGTCGTCCTGTAGACTGAACAAAAGATAGATGGTTTCATTAGCCGAGAAACTGTCTTTTTTGCATACAGCTGAGTATCATGGGTCTCCAGCCTATGTAATGCAGGGCACTCTCTGTTACTGCTGAAAAGGAAACTTTGAAAGTCTAATTTTCGGCCGGGATTCACTCTGGGCACTGTGTGTGTATGTGCAAATTGCCGGTATGAAGTTTTGCACACAACTAAACATGTAACAGAACCAGGAGGAAAAATGTGATTGAAATCCATTTGTACTCAGTTTGCATCAGGAAATCATCCCTGGGATTAGAAATTCCTGCATATACCTGTTTATCACAGCTGCCCTGCATATATATCCCTTCAACAAAGTCAAGACTTTTTCTAAAAAAAGACCGGCTGATTAACAGATATTTAAAATATAACAAGTGTAAAATTTTTGGGTTTTTTGATTGAAAAAAATCCTGGTTTAACTACTTTTTTTTAAAATTTAGCTATTATTATATTTCTAGTAAATGCTATCAATATGAATATTTCTGAGGTTAAAACCAGGCACTTGTGTGACCTCTTTAAAAAAAAATCATCTTTAAAAAAGACTGTAATAAAAATTTTAAGCTAAGAAATTACTGCAAAATATTAGTACCCATAAAAATGACAGAAGTTATGCTCAGTCAAATGTAACATGCTGCTGTAAGATGGTAAATGATAATCATTATACAGAGGTAACAAGGAAAGCACAACAGATGCAGAAATTTAGAATGAAACAAAACCCTTCAAAATGAGTGAAACCTATTAATTTACCAAGGGTTAGGGGTGTAAGAGTAAGTATAGGTTGTTTGGGGTTTTTTGGGATGAAGGATCTAACCTGTAGATACTGCTTCTGCTCTGACCCATGTGCTTCTGTCTCACTCTTTAATGTAATTGAAGGTACTGAAAACAGGTGTCAGGGAGTTGCTTGGGGAAAAGCTAAAAATGGCAATCTACTGTCTGGAGAGTTTATGCTTGTGCGTTTTCTCTAACATGACACTCATATCAAATATAAACTTAACAAGGACTGATCTATATTCTGTACTCTTCAGATGTTGTTACTGAATCCATTTCCTGATGACTCTGGGGAAGAGTAATTGTGTTGCTCAAAACCAAGCACGTGGTTGCTATTGTATAGAAAGAGAAACATATTTTTGCCTAAATCCAAGATTTCTTTGTGGAACCAAGAAGCCTATATATATATATATGTATACCCACACATATATATATATATGTATGTATGTATTTATGTATATGTCTGCATGCATCTATATATATAAAACTCACTCTTCTTAACCCTTCTGACACAGACATCCAAGTGCTGCCAACTTTGAGTTTAGTTTGGAGGATAAACACAGATAAAAGTGCAGTGAGCAGGGACCTGCTATCCTTGGCAGAGGAAGGAGACGGATACTCTGCGTGGTCCATTGCCAGCAGCTTTTCGTTGCAGTAAGTACTTCAGTTTGAATACTGTTCTTAGAATAGTTCAGTTAAGCTTCTGAAAACAGTGTGGGAGTAAGAGCTCAAGGATTTCTCACAGATTTCTCAGACCTGGAAGGGAATACAGCCCATCTGACATGAACAGTAATGAGCACTTGCACTTATCCTCCTAATTTGAAAATTTCCTACCTCTAAGGATGTGTTTGGATACTACACTGAGGAATACATACAGGTTTGTGAATAGATTCACTGAGAGAAATGATGCATCCTAAGGGTTGTGTTATCAAAGGAGCTTGAATTGAAGTCTCCAGTATCCTCTGCTTTAATATATCTTTGGATGGCAGGTCAGTATCAGTAAAGGAAGCAGGAATAAAAGCTTTCCTAACCTTCCTGTGAAATGTGGGGATACAGTTTCTTTGCATTTTAACCTAAACCACCTCTTTTGTGGGGCCCTATGATACACGTTCTACTTTGCTCTCTGCCTCAGACACTTTATTTTGGTGCAGTAAGAGTTTTGTTTATTTAAACACTTGTTACATGTTTCATGGTCTGACATGAAGTGAATATTTGGTGGGCAATTCTGATCTAGGCTTCAGTAACATGGCTCTCTATGACTGCAGGATGGCTGAGTTGGGGAACAGTGTGAAGGTGGCCTATGTCCTTGTTTTACACCTTTATATTTTTCCTTCCCTCCACATGCATTCTCATTCTAATTTCCCAGGTTTCTTCTGGTTTGTTTGGGGTTTTTTTTGGTTGGTTGATTGGGTTTTTTCCTTCAGGAAGTGTTTCAATTTACTGTGGGTGTTTAACATTTTCCTTTTTCCCCTAGACTTTTGTTAAACTTAACAGATTCATCAAAGTAAATATTTTTATTTCTAGTATTTCCTTTTTATTACCGTACACTTTCCCTCTTTTTATTGTTTCTAATCCTGTGCTTTTAATTCTAGCTCCTTGTCTATCTCATATTCTGTCATCTAACCTTTATTTTCCTTCTCTACTTCTTCTCTTTTTTAATTTATCTTTAATTGTTCCCGTAGAAGGGTGTCATTTTTTTTGTTCCTCCAAAATATGTAATAGTTCTATTTCTATTTCTTTAATTAATTCAAGCCTGAAAAATAATTTTGTTTTGTTTATTTTATTTTTTATGCTCAGCTAATCCTTCTCAACTTTTTACATTCTAGGACAAGGTGGGGTCTTGTACTTCTCTGAAAGGATGTACAGTTTGCTGGCATTTGCCTGCAATGAGGAATAAGGACCTGCACTCAAAAATTTTAAAAAAGTAAAGGAAAATCCAAAGTGAAGGATCCTGGAGGAGCCCCTTGAGAAAAACACCCTCCCCTGATGTCAAAGACATCATTTATGCTGGTTCTAGCAGGTTGTTAGAGCTGTAAGGTAAGCCTTGTTTATTGAAAGTATTTGTTAGTTTGTTGTTAATTTGGCAATGATTTGGTCTGTTTTTAACTATGAGTTTCAAAGGTGTGTTCTGCAAGGGAAAGGGAAGTTTTAAAAGTAGTGTTCCTGCTTGGAAAGTGTACCCTGACAGCCAGAGGTTGGATTCAGCTGGATGCACCCTTATGCTTTCCCTGCAAATGGAAGTGCCTGGTCATTAACACAGTGAGTCACAGTAATGTGTTATGATCTGATCTGGCATTTATAAGGAAATAGAGTGTCTGGCCTTGGATACCTCTCCTCCAGGTCATTTGTCCTAGTGATAAAGAGAGTGCTTGCTCCCCAGAGGAAGCAAAGCTGCCCATTATGTCAGCTCACACCCTGGAAAAGGCTACTGATTTCGGTGCCTCTGTTTGAGAAGTGCTCTCTAAACGGGGTCAGTGTTATAACTGGGAGGGGGGAGCAGCTTCAGCTGTGAGTGAGTGCTCAGAGAAATGGTATAACTGACTCTGTCAGAGATGAATAGAAAATGTAGACAAGTGGGCTTGTTTTATATTCACTTTTTTTAAAAAAAATACATATATAATGATTTGTTTTTTGGATCATTGATTTATATGTCAGACAGATGAAAAGCAAAATTTCTATGATGCCTTTATCATTATTCTGACAAGGACTGCTTTTAAGTTAAAGAGTGATAAAGAATGCCAACTTTTGACATTACTAGAACAGCCCTATCAGCTTTAATTTTCTTTTGTTTTCTTCTTGTCAAAGAAAGGCCATTAGAGATAAATTATGATCTCAAACTGGTTAATCTAGTAACGTGCATTTTTGTTCCATAAATTACCCCAGCCACTTTCTAAAGCATTATTTAATCGCAAAGAGAAGCGAGCTACAGCAAGTAGAAATTGCAAATATCCGACGTCATCCATCTTTAGGCCAGGGGTTCTGAAGCTCTGGGTGAGCTGCCCACAGCTGAGGCTTTGTGTCACATCGCACAAATGGATGTGTGGAGCCATTTGTTCCGTCCGCCTGTACTTCCGTGTGCGCAGTGCTCGTGGCATGCCAGGGACCGCTAGAGTGTGCTCAGTTACAACTCTGATCAGGAGCGCACACCGTGGAGCGCGGGGAGTGTTCAGGGTTGCTGAAAGTTTATTTTTTCCACTAAATTAGGGAGCTAGTGCTCTTGTCATTACAGATCAAAGTTAATTGACCTCATGCCATTAGCATCAGTGTACCTAAAGCACAGAGTTTATATATAAAGCTGGAGAGTTTCATTTTGACCCGTCTGTGTGTCTACACTGGTTTCATATTTCAGATGAGGAGTAGCTGTGCAGACTGTGAGGATTACATGTAAAAGTTTGTTTCCTTGCATCACGCTTGGGCTTTGTCTTTTGCTGTTCCAAAGCTGTATTTCCTCCCATTTTCTTTATTTTTCTTTATTTTTCTTCTTTCTACCACTTTACCAATTTGATGAGTGCTCAGCCATGGTGTTTTCTATAACACATTATTGACAGCTAATATTAATTTGCACCTCTTTAGGCACGCGTAGTCTGTGTTTTCAAAGGCTTTATATACATGACCTGAATCAAGCATTACCCAATCAAGAAGACCAATATTATTCATGTATTTTGACAAGTAAACCAAGCTAGAAAACAAAATCAGATAGTTTTCTTGATACCACAAGACTGTGTGAAGAAAACAGAATGTATCTTTTGACATCTATTCCTATGCTCAACCATAAAATGCTTGAGTTTTTCCAAAGACGTGTATGATTAGCATTATGATTAAAGAGTTATGATTAACATTCTTTTGAGAATAGATAATATGACTTCTTTATATATACACTAGAAGCTTTCAAGTGTAATATATCAGCCTGAGTATGTTATTATAGGACTGACACAAACGGAGAGTATACTAAAAAAAATTCTTCCTGCAGCTCAGCTGGATTCTGGCACAGATATATAAGGTAGTATGTGAAATGAAAGAGAGAAACAAAGAATTGGCTAGAGAAGATGCTGGTAAAATCAGCAGAAAATATAAAAAATGTCAGAAAAAAAAAGGAGAAAAAATGTGAAGAAATGTGAGTCAGCTTGGATGTATTTATACCCAGGGCCAAATTATATATTATAGATACTATATGCAGCATGGACTAATTAGATTTTATTTAGTAGAATAAGGACATAGAGCCTAGAATCACCCAAATTTGAAACAGAAATAAAAATCATGTTTCCTATCACAGTATCTAGACTCTGCTGTCAATGTACCCTGTTTTTAATGCATAATGGTAACAGAATGGAAATATTCTGTACGTTTCATTATGGTGATGTGATGTGATATATCAGTGTGTATCATAGCATATCACATTATATTTATGTTGTAAGAATTTAAATATTTGGAGAGAAAATTATTTGAGCAGTGAGTAGTAGCATACCTGTAGAAGGACAGAGTCCCAAAATAACAATACCATGCAGAGAGTTATTATAAATATAATCACCCAGTATTTTAGCTTGTAGATTGTGTTTGCAGTATCCTCTTTCAAGACTTTGGTATCACAGAGTAACTTTTAGTGTTTAGTCACTTTCTGCTCCAGTGATTCCATCTGATGGGGATTCAATTGATTTTTCACATCTCAGCATAAGAAGGCCCAGACTGTGCCCTCTTGCCTGCGAGTGTTTGGTGGCACCAGTAGGAAGGGATGTCAGGAGAAAAGCTTTTAGGACAACAGCAATGAAGATGGAAATACCACAGAGATATTTAAGGTTTCGTGGAACTGCAGACATTTATCTGAGCAGTTCAAAATGTGTATTTTACACAGAAAGAAGCTTCGCCCTGTAAAATCTTGACTTTTTACCTAAAATATTAAGAGAAAGGGTGTTACTGTTGCTTAGTTTGAAGCTGCATTTATTTCCTTTTACAGTTGGGTTTAATACTCAACTCCTTAAGCACGAAATTAATTCATATTATTTTCTTAATCTTGTTAAAAGATACTCCTAAGCAGTAAATCCCTCCTGGGAAGAGCAGAAGGTTAGGAACAGATGTGGGACCAAAGCAGTTGATGCTGTGTTGGGTGAGATTTTACTTTCTGAATGTACTCTACCACCAGGCAGTATATTTTTATTAAGTGCATTTAGTTGCTGTCAAGGCACTTAAAACTTCTGAACAAACTGAAAAGAATAATATATTCTCCTTGTGTCCTTGCTGCTCTCCTTATTCTCCCTGATTCCTTGCTGCTCTCCTTTGCACCTGTCTGATCTCAGTTTCCTAAAGGGAAATGCAAACAGACAAGGCCAGAGGGACTGTAGTGGCATTGTGTGTTAGTGAAATGAAAAATGGGACCACCAGGAGCAGGCATGTTGAGAAATATCCAAGGTTTGGAACTGGATAATAATATCCATTTTATGGGGTGGGGTGGGGATTAAGGGCAGGAAGTGGTAGTGGAATTTATGTGATCATGGAAGACTTGAACTTATTTAAAGACCAAAAAATGTCCACTGAAAAACCAGACATTTGAACACTGTAACTTCTTTTTCCAAATTTATTTTCCAATAAAGTCAGGTCTTGGATATTCTCTGAAGTAAACTAAGGTAGATTTTTTTTTTTACCAAACAGTCAGTGAACTAGCAAAAAGTAATGATGTGTTATGCATAGTTTCACTGAACAGCAAGACCTAAAGGGTCTGGACATAAAAACTACACTTAGAGCAGGTTCAATTTTGTCCAGATCTCTCTCTGAGAAATGTAAAAGATAAATCCACATTTCTGGGGCCCTAGAAAGGCAAACTGAAAAACTGAAGCTATTTAATGAGTGCTGGGAAGCATCAGTATTTGAATGGGGTGAGGCATATAATAACTCTGAATCAAAATAAGGTTTAGCAGCAAGAAAGATGATACTATTAGATATATGATACTATAGATCTCCTTGGAATGAGAGTCATCCTAAACTTTGTGTTAAAAGTAAGAAGAGAACCCAGAAGGAATGCAAAAGGGGATTGATTAGGAGGAAGAATTATGCCCTGGAGGTTAAAAGACACAGAACTGAGACAAGAATGGCCAAAAGCTGTGTTAAACCAGACTTTACTATTCATTTCAGTTCCCAGCAGAGCTCTTCAGCTTTGCAAACAAAAATTGAATGAGGAGGAAAAATTCTCATCCTATATCTTTCCAAGGAGCATGCTCACACTAAATGGAGAGATGTGTTGGTGGCTTTAAACAACACTTCACACACCTAAGAGCAGATTCCTTGTTGTTGAGAAGCGCTAAAAAAAGGACAATTGTCCCAATACTTCCTCATGCTTTGTTGCTTCGCCAAAATCTGCCCCGCGGTGTATTTTGGAAGAACCTCTTCAGGGGACTTGTTTTATTTGCTAGAATATCAATAAACAAACCTTAATACAAGCCCTCTGGCTTGCCAGTCAGAGAGTTAGGCTGCACAGGACTTGCATGTGGCCTTGCTGTTTCAAGGAGAGAATTTGGGACTGAAATACTGGTTTGTGTCTGTGCCAGGTGACACACTTTGACTTCATATCCATAAGGGCTTTCTGAGAATGCATCTATGGGTATGGGCAGAATTAATTGTTATTGCAATTACTCTAAGACACTAATACAAGCTTTGCCACTGAAAGTATTAATTTAAAATTTTAATCTTTATTTTATCTTAAGAGTTTTCAAATGATATTGTAAATCCTGGTTAAGGGAAAACAGATTAGTTGACTGCAAGTTTTAATAAACCATGAGCAAAAAGAGAAGAAACCAATATTGATATTGCATACTATTTCTATAACATTGTGCAACAATGTCTTCATCTTGCTCTTGTTCACTCTGCTGGGTGAGTTCTCAAGTTTCCAGCATGATTGTAAATATTTTTAAGGAAGGACTAGCACTTCAGCAGCTCCCTGGCTTCCGTGATATAAGTGCAGTTTCTTCTGCCCTGGTTCTGGTCTGTAATGTGCTCTTGCTGCATGTCTGAAAGAACAGTGGATTAAAGTGAACTAGAACTATAAAGCATGCTTTGTAAACAGCAGCATATCAGCAATGCTGCTTATAACATTAAAGAACAGAATTAGGGATTTTTTTTTTCTTTGTTTTGTTTGGGTGTTTTGGGGGGGGGTTGTTTTTTACAAAAAGAATGAGCTTCTGAAATGATAGAAACACAGAATATTCATAGATATTCCAGCACATCTGCCCTTCCTGAGCTCTTATTTCTCTGAGATTTGTATAAAATTTGACTGGGTTTCTTTCCCTTTATTTTCTACCCTTAAATATTGTAAATCAAACACTCAACACATTCAAAACATATCAGTCCTTTGAATCTTCCTGGAAGACTCCCTACTGTGCTCTCTGAATTTTTAAGCCTTTCAGCCTCTCATATGACAAGTGTGTTTTCTTCCAATGGGCACGTGCACTGCACAGACTGTCGGATTTTCCCCAGCGCTGTCGATCACAACGAACTTCAGCTCTGCTCATATCAACTTCTTTTTGAATGCTGGAAGTGTTCAGGTCTTTCTCAATGAATCCTGGAATCATAATTTTTGCAGTGCAAGAATAAATGCAGATTCCTCTTGGTAGCCCCTTGGTTAATCTTTGCTCACATTCAGCTTTGCTTGCTGGCTGGAATCACCAAGGCAGGCAGGGTTCTTTGGTTCAGCCTAGCTCTCTGTGCATCTTCTAGTGATCCAGCCACGTCAAACACTTCCTTCTGAGAGGGGAGAGCTGGAATTTCCCAGGTGCCTCACAAAACATTTAATGAAGTGTGTAGCACAACCATTTCATTACAACATATTGTGTACTTTGCCTTTAATAACTTCATTCCTCATCTCAGATGTCTCTATAGCCTTCAAAAATGAATTACAGTGGTATTATTTTGCTCAGAATATATTTTTCCATGACAAGAATAGCACTTTCCTAAACTATTGTATTTATTAGCAACCTGTTACCCTCTGACACCACTGTCATTTTCATCAGCTTGATAAAGTGAGTATCATTTAAAATCTCTTTTAAAATTATTAAACCAGTTTTAGTGGTTTCCTTTTTTGTTTTTAATTTCTTTTTTTTTTTTGTTTTAATTCTGATTGGATGGCAGTCAAAAAACCAGATTAGCTTGAGGGTGAAATAATTTCCTGGGGTGGTACAGAGGAATCTCACAGTCTGGTGAAGAACAGGCTGAATTAGAAGGAGTTGTCCATCTCCAGGCCAAAGTAGAATGCTCTATGCTGCTCTACTGCTTCAGCTTCAGGAAGAGCTGCTGGTTTTCTTCTTTGCTCCTGCATTGTTTTTGCATGTTCCTTTCATCTACTGCAATTTTATGGCCACTGAAGATGGGAAGATAGGGATGAAGATTGTATATAGATGGGGAAGAAAAACTTGTTAATTAATTAACTTTGTTCATGGCAGATGAATTTTATCCTGTTAGAGGGATATCATCAAATCACAGAATAGTTTGGGTTGGAAGAGACCTTAGACATCATCCAGTTCCAACCCCCCTAACCTGGCTCTAACCAGGTTGCTTAGAGACCAATCCAGCCTGGTTTTGAGCACTTCCAGGGACAGGGCATCCACAGCTTCTCTGGGCAGCCTGTGCCAGTGCCTCACCACCCTCACAGTCCAGAATTTCTTCCTAATACTTAATCTAAACCTACTCCCTTTCAGAGAAACCAATCTCCTTTGTCCTGCCCCTATCTGCTCTTGTGAATAGTCCCTCTCTCTCTTTTTTGTAGGCTCCTAATGATGGCATCGGGGAATTTGTCCCTTAAAAGAGAAAACAAAACATAAAAAACCCATGATTAATACATTGCCTTTCTGTACCTTACAGTATTTCTGCTTTAAGTAATCATTCCTAATTTAATACCCAAGTTTTTAAAAACAGTTAAATAGTTTCTGGTGGACAGAGCTGTGAATTAGTTACCACTGGCACCTCTTAGCTCGGCTGTGGAATTAAAGGCAAAGAGATTGAACTGCCTTTTGATCCGAAAGTCATCCTTCTGAAATATGCTCTTACATCTTTGGAGAAATCATGTGTGACCTAGTTGCAGTGGACAGGGATAAGATGCATGCTACTTCCAAAGAGGTCCTTTCAGTTCAATCCCCTGTAATAAGTGTCATTTGAAAAGCCTCACCCACTGTAAAATTCAAAGGAGTTAGAAGAATTGTGATCAAAATAATTCTATTTCTCATATAGTTGCATAAAATTCTTGGAACAAACTATTTATTTTTTTAAACTTTGGCTCTATTGCCTATATCTTAATTCTGCTCTTGGAATAGCAGCCAGCAACTCTACATTGAAAACAACCTGTAGTAAAAGCAATCTGCAATTAGTCTGATAGCAAATTTCGTCCATTGCTATTGTACATCAATATTTCGACACTTTCTGCTGATGTCTCTCTCTCAATTAATTCCAGCAATTAAGAAAAAAAAAAAAAACTTAGAAAATTTCTTATCATTAAGAATCAAGGAATTATGTCAAGCAAATAGAGAAAGCAAGCGAGAAAGCAAGCAAGAAATCTGTATAGAGTGCTTTCCTTGTGCAAGTCAGAGACAAGGGGGTGTGAAAGCACTGGAGCATTCCAGGTATACCAAAAAATGTGAACTTGCTGAGTGGATGGTTCACATCAGCTAGAAATGAGCATCTCTAGAGACAAATAGGCAGAAGCTGCAGGGAACAGCAGCTTTTTCACTTGCAGGGATGGAGGTAACAAAGCTGAAGGGATTTCTATAAGCCATAAAGAAAGATGATAATGTATGTGAGATTGGTGCATAGTAGGTTTTTCTAACCATTTCTTTGAATGCTTCATAAAAACTGAAACTGAACCAAAAAAAAAACCCAGTTTCTGTATATCAAACAGAACCAGCCCAGCAATTGAGAAAACTGCAGAAATCCATGTGAAGGCTGTGGGCTTCAGCAAGGGGGTGATGGAGAGGAAACCTGATCCAGAAGGAAGGCTTAGTAGGAGTTTTAAAATGGATCTGAGCACATCTCCTCTATAATCATGACATAGCTATTCAAGGCTGCTTTTTTTGCTTCAATTTTTTGCAAAGTGAAATTGTATCTCTATTTTCCCTTTACCTAATTAATTTTCCCTATATTAAATTCCTTTTCCCTAAATGAACTACTTTTTTCACACTGTTTTTGATCTGAGCAGTAGTTTTACGTTTTTAATCTGTATTTATCATTCTCAACGCTTTGCCGAAAGTGCTTGACATTCCTCTGCAAATCATAAGGTAACTAATACTGAATCTCCCCCACTCATTTGTGACCTGAGTCCAGAGAAGTTCTAGTGGAACCTAGAGAGTGTGAAGGCAATGTTTCCATGTATTTCAAGTAAGGTAAATGTAAATTTCCATTTTACCGTAAATGTAACCTTGCACTCCAGCCCTCCCCCCAAACCCCGAAACCTGCAAAGAATAAAATAACAGAGGAGTTGATCTGAAGAGTTACATCAGTCAAATGGTTCTCCAAAGCAAGGGAGCAGCTCAAATACAATTTTAGCACCTCTGCCTTTCAGAACTCAGTTGGATGTAATGTCTACATCAAGGAACTGACAGAATGAAGCTAACTGGTGTGAAAAAAATCCACTCCTTCTGAAGAAGCTTCTAAATACCAGTTGTCTAAATCTATTGATAAGCAGGGATGCATTATTAATGAAGCCTGCAGCCTGCCTAGTGCTGCTCAGATGGTTCAAGCATTTAGTAGGAAATATTTCTGTGAAGTGCTGCACGGAATAATGACAGTGTCTGTCTTAAATCGAACAAATGACTGTAGCAAGCTCTGGGGAGGCTCAGAGCAAGCAGATGCTTTCCAAGTGAAAGGCAGTGGGGTACCACCTGCTGTAGGCAGGCAGGCAGGAACAGTCCACTAAATATTGACTTGTTAATAATTCAAGACAACAGGACCCCCTAGCTCTTCATGCATGGCACTGCCCCTTCATCATGTGGCTTTTCATCACCCTAATGAGCTACTTGAAGAATCAGACATTGAAATGTCTTGCAGATATTCCCCAAAGACCAGGACTCAAGCTGCCGTAATTCTGAATAAGAAGTTTTTGACAGTACACAAAGTCAAGAGAATTTAAAAAATGGCGGGATTAGTGCTT
>WEIT01001504.1:30118-55499 GCA_013389985.1 Dryoscopus gambensis
CAAATGAAGACATTCAACTGAAATTTTTGAAACTGAATAACCCATTAAAAATGAATAACCCCTCAAAAGTCAGCAAAGCTGCTATGCAGACTTTGTGGGCTTCTTGGTTTCCTATCAAGAGCAGTTCATCCTACTGCAGCACTGCAGTTCATGATGAAAGGCAGGAGCTCCTGTATTTGCAGTATAAATCCTCGTGATTGTTGCTGTTGCTTCTCTTTCAAGATGCAACCTTAACAGAACATTTTCTGGTTTTGAGTCAAGATATTTTCCTCCCCCAAATATATGTTTTGTTTAATTTGGAATGATATTTCTTGTTTGCATGATTTTCCTAGCTGTTAAAGAGTTATCATTCAGCTTACCTGACTTCTTTGCAAACTTCACTGTGTCTTAATGGTTCCAAATGGGATATGGTAGGCTCTTTCATAAAGCAAGTGATTATCTGGGAGGAACTTAACCCTGAGGAACTTAAAATTACATCAAATTCGCTAATGTTGCTATGGAGTGTTTCTTGTGTGTCACAGTCAGTGAAAGTGTCTTGTGGCTGTCCAGCACTGAGCACAAAGCTTTAGTTAGAAGAGCCATGAGCGTGTGTGACCTTCCCTGCTGCGCTGCTGAGCATCTCCTTATGGCTCCCCAGTTTTTTGTTATCTATGTGCATTCATAAAGTTCAGATTTGCCAGGACTTAGAAAATGACCTGGTCTCCCTTACCGATCTAATTGAAGTTGCCTCCAGGCCTCCACAAATGTCATGGTTTTGTCTGTCATTTGTGCTTTTAGAATATTTTAGCAATTTGTACTGTTCATTCAGTGGTGGCTTCGGCTTACTGGACCAGCTGGAAGTGATGAGTGTGAAATCACACTGTAAAGAAACCCCAGGAATTTAAAACTGTTTTGTCCCAGGTATTGATTGTTTATTCATGAGAAGTTCAGTAGGATAGAAAATATCTTTTAATTTCTTTGTAGGATGAGAATATGAGGGGTTTATTTCAAGTAAAGCTAACAGCTTAGGAAAGCAGTGTGTAATGCATTTCTCTTCCCTTTACCTAGGACACTGCTTTATATTGTAGCTCTGGCAGTTTATTTCTGTTTGTATTGTTATTTTAGATTCTCTTCTCCCCTCCTCAGCTGCAGCTGTTGCAGATAACTGTGACGAGGTCCACACACCATAAATGATATAGGGAGATGAGAGAATCTACCCTGCAAAAGTAATTTTGCCAAAATAGCTGGAGGTTGTGGCAAGGCTCTGCTGTCCTCATCCCTCTTTTGAGATTGTGAGGAGATAGATGTTTTCAGTGCCACTGATCCAGTTACTGTTGGCAAATCCTCACCTCCAGCTCTTTGACTGCTACAGGACTGGCTGCTCTGTGTTGTTTCCCTGACTAACTCAGCGTCTTTCCCTGAGTGAGGACATCAGTGTGAGCAGTGCTCCTGTAGTGCTGGATATGCAGCTGCCATTGCAACACTGACGCAAATATTACCCTTCCTTCTGCCCCAAAAATGCAATTGCGTCTGCCACACAAAACTGCTGCTCTTTGTATGCAAAGGAGAAGCAGTATGAGCTTTTACTGAAGTTTAGGGGGTTTTGTTGCTTAGACAAAAACCTGTTTTACAATAGATCAGTTGTCTCATCGGACGTTATTGCTAGAGATTATAATTTCTTCTGCAGCTTAAAAATCTCTTTATCCTTCTTGCTAATTCTGGGATAAACCTGAAATGCCAGAGCATTGGCCTGTTGGAGTGTCCTAGATGTCTCTTTCTCAATTTTGCTCAGTGGAGATTGGTGGTACTTCTTAAAATGGTGCATATTTCCCATGACTTCAGACAAGATAAAGATTAAAAATGTCAAAACTTCTCATGAAGAGATACATGCAAAACCAGAACTAGATGTGTGTTTGTATGATGTAGGTAGCTGTAAAACTTGAAGATACTGGCAGATGAAAGTGCTAATTTATGGGAATGCCTTAGCCTGANAATTCTTATATATTTTGCTTGCATGATCATTTTGCATGCAGAATATGAGGAGTCTCATTCAAACCTTTAGGAGCTGGCTCCAGGTGCTATTATTTTGTAATTTGATTGGAGGTTTTTTTGTATTTGAGGAAACCAAGTATTTAAAAGCTGAGATCAGGGTTTAGACTACAAGAGAATACAACCAGGTAATGGTAGGTCACAGACCCATGTAAGAAACAGCTGAGTTTAGCTGGTATCTTTCTCAGAGCTCATTTTCTTGGTGGAAATAGCTATTGCCTTCCTGTCCTTGCTCCTCAAACTTGAGCCAACAGATAGGAATTAGGGCCCATTAGTAGGCTGCAATATACCTGATTTTTATCCCAACCTCTTTGTCCCCTCCTGTCAAGAAGAGAAGTTCTGATCGTCATAACGGCAACGACAAATAATCATGTAGGTTACATGGACAAATTGCACATTTATTCATATTCAGCTATTTTGTTCAAACATAGATAAAATAGTTTGGACCCAAATGTTTTCATTTTATGCTAATAAATGCAGTCTGGCTAAAGCACAGGTGAGGACCTGTATGGTCAACCATCATTTTTGGTGAACCACCTAGCACCTGCACAGAGCTGTCTGGATATATCTTGCCTTTGCAGATAGGAAAGCAAAGCAAAACTGGCTAGAAATTATCAAGTCAGAGACTGAAAATTTTGTCCCCAATTTTATTTTCAAATATATGTTACTTTCAAGATATATGACTACAAAGTGGCAACTACATGTTTTGCTTGCTTACAATGGTATTACTAAACATTGATCACTTTTCAGCTTTCTAAATTAAGTGGTGGGATAAACAGCAATCTGGTTTTCTCAAAATATTGCTATGTGTTGTCACATCCTGAGATGTCAACAAAATATGTGACACTGTGGAGGAGCTCTGTGCATGCAGTTTGCATGTTTCAATATGCTTCATGAGTAGAAGTAATAAATTGCCGAATTCCTCACCAACACTGCCAAGCAGACAGGATTTAAGGAGGAGAACATAATAGTGTGATTCAGGAGTGCCTTTGATCATGGGAAGCTTCAGCTTTTGAAATATCTTGCAACTGGCTAGCTTAGAATGAAATTTTTAAAGGCTGCAAGGATCTTAAAGCCTTCAAAGGTGTGCTTTCTGTCAAAAATGGCTGTGATTGCTCTGCTGTGTGAGGCTTTGCTAAGAGGAGAAATGCTTGCCTGGTACGTCAACATTAGCATCTCTGAATGCCAGAAGTGCTGTCAGTAAATGAGTTTAAATGCCCATTGAGCTCTGTAGCCCTGCCAGGGCTCCATCAGTGCAGCTACCAGACAATATGTCGAGGTACATTCTGCAAGGGTCTGGGAGAAAGCACAGTTGGCAGACAAGACTCTTTCCAACACTGAATATCTGTTTGGATATTATGGCATAGGCAGGACATAATTAAGTCTGAATTAGGCATTTCTTAAAATGTTTCCCTGTGTTTTTAACCAAGCAGAAAGTAAAGCCTTCATTTTCCAATAGCTTTAGTATGATCAGAAACAGCACTCCAAAAATCTCTACCAAAACATCAGAGGAATCCCAACACACTCTTCGCAAAGGGCAAAGTTGCTGAAAAGGGAACAGAGTAAAATATGCCTTTTTATTAATTCAAATTTCTTCTGTGATTAAAATTGTAACTAGTTTTCCTCTACAAAACCAATTTTTCTTCATCTGCTGTTACTCATGTGAGTGTTCCTTTGGCAAAGGAGAAAAAAATTTATGGGAATTCTGCGCTGTGGCAGTGCATGAGATTGCATGCCCTTGGCGACACTTGCTGCCCTATTGTGGACTACAGCTGCTGCTCCATTTTAAAAGTCTCTATGCTGCCCTTCCCCACATCGCTGCTGATTTTATTACTTTTGTTTCTCTTTGAAGAGAGAATAGTGCTACAGAATGCAGTAGGTTAGGAATGCAGATATTCAGTGCCACCTCCTAAATTTGATCACATTTTTCTTTAATTATCTGAACTCTCCAACTCCAAAACCAAAAATATCCTCAGAATTTATGCCTTTAGACATGCAAATGCTTGTGCTGATTTTGTAAATAAGTTGACTAATAGGTTGAGGGGCTTTAAAATGGAAAAGGAATGAGCTGCTCCACTAGGACAGCTGGAAGTACAGCTCACTGTTGCTAATCTGCCTGTGTCCTGGTCCTACTGCTGACTTGTTCTTGTGGTCTTGGGCATATCCCTTCCTCTCTTCCTCTCTCAGCCTTCCAGGTTGAGAGCCTCATTAAAATTTTTTCTGTGGACTGAGTTGTATAAGCTGAAATGCACAGTAAGGTGAGAATCTGATTTGCTGACTAAAAAAAACGGATCACTAGGTGTGTTACGCAGGGCTGCTGTAAGAAGTCATTGGGAGAATGTTTTGAAAGGATGCCCTGGAAGAGCTACGTACTCTTGTATCATGATCAGGACTCTTTATACCTTATAGAAAAAGTGCAGTATTGGCGTCAGAATCTACACCAATCACTCAGGCTTCACATTTATCTTTTTCTATATATCATATTGCTTTAGTTTGCATGCTGGAGTAATTTTTTAAATCTCCATTTTTTAACCAGGAAAAAATTAACATTGTAGAGTTGTACAACAGTGTGACAGAGTGGTACAGCGTCCTTTGGAATGTGAGACAGCACAGGAGTGGCCCAGTCCCCAGGAATATTGCTTTAATAAATGCCTGTTGCACACTATCTTTACTTGAGGCAAGAATATCAGACTAAATTCTGTCACCACAAGATATTATGGGGCAGGAAAATAACACCCAGGATTCCTGACCAATGCAGATAAAACCATATAGCTGGAGAGTTACAGTCTCAATTAAATTGGAATATTTATGTTCAAATTTACTTTTTTTTCCATATTTGTAAACAGTAAGAGTTCCTGGATCTCTCATTTATTCAAGTGAGCAAAATGAAGCACAGAAAGTTATGTGGACTAAAATTCTTGGTACCAAGATGTTCTGTGTAAGAACCTTCACAGGACTGAAGCTCTTACCTTTGCAAGAGTTTAACATGAGGAAAACATGTCAGACACTACTGCACCCACAAGGAAACAGACCTTCAGAGTCTCTCAGCCTTGATTTGCTGACTAACAAAAGTACATGGTTGTAAAGAGAGCAGGAAGCCATTTCTACACAGTTTTCTGTCAAGAGAACAAGAGTGGAGAGCGTGATGCAGTGTAGGCATCATATAGAATACATTGGCTCTGACTATAGATAAATGGATATTGTCATCAGTAGTTTTACAGCTGTAATTGTCTAAAGACAGAAATAAGGCAAGGCTTTAGGAAGAAGAAATATCTTCCATTAGGTGTCCATACAGAGCAGCTTTCAGGTGCATGGATCTCTTCCTCATACTTCTATAACAGGGTAGGACCATTACCCACTGCAAGGGCTGGAGCCCTGACAGCTGCTGGCTGGTGGGGAACATCCTCTTTTAGTGAGGCCACCTTTCCTCCACAAAGAGGAGGAAACAGTAAATGGACAGGATCAGGAGTCTTCCATGCTAAAGGAGACTAAAGCTCTTTACCTGAAAAGCTGATAAAAGCCAGGACGTATGCTTTATAGAAAAAATCATTTACATTTAAAAAATCTTAGGAGGTTTTTGTTTACAGTGGCTGTGTACTTTACTGTAATTGGTTAAACAGTCTATCACCTCAAAATCATGTTGTTTTGGTTTGGGAAGTGCTATTTCCTGTTCTAGAAAATGACTGTTATCTTTTTCAATCATTAGTAAATCACTGCCTTACCGACACCTTCCCTGTCTGGCTTTTCAACAACTGTTTGGTTGCAGACTACCTTATAATGCAATGGGAAACTCGCTGGCACACGAAAACACGTGGACTACTGTTTTCATGATACAACAAGGAAAATATTCTGAACTCATTATCAATATAGTTATATTAGACCTGAGGTCACACTATGTTAATTCTCTCTCTTCCATTTTCTTTTTTTCTTAATTTCAGCTTTTTCTCAGGTATGTCATTTTATTGCAACTTTCAGAAGTGTCTAGATGTGTCTTTCAGTGAACTGATCTTTCTAAATGATCTATTTTAATACTATTCTTCCTTTCCTTAGCAATATACACTATTTGATACTACCTTTAATAATATGCTGACAAAGAAAGTTTTAATAGCAAAGGCAATTGGTCAGTGAGAACATGGTGTTTAACCTGGCAGTGGTATTTAACCTGGTTCCATGTTCTGTTATAAAATATTCTTACCAGAAGAAGGAATCTTACTCCTTTTTTTCTCTTTTCCTTTTAAAAATCTAGTGCATTTTTAAGTACATCTTAAATAAGTTTGTAATTTTTGGCATCTTAAGGTGCCAGAGCACAGAAATGAACCATAAATGAGAAACATCAAAAGTAGCTTAGAAATTTTTTTTAATATTAAAGCGATGAATCACAGGCCAAATTAACAAGTGAAGGAATACACCTATAATGAAATCTTTTTTTATAACATAACACTTCATTATAAAGGGAGTTTTTCTATAATAGTAGCAAGTGTAATTACATTTTTATATATAATTAGGACATTATTATCATTTCACCATATCAAAGTTCATTATAAGACATCTCCAATGCATTTTTCATAGAGCAAAAATAAAAAGAGAACAGGGGTCCTTCAATTAGACTGGTATAAGGACATCCACAGAGACTGAAGGAAGCTGATCAAACAGCTTAGCCCAAAAGGGACCAGGTAGAAACTCAATGCTGCTCTGGCGCAGGGAAGTTGTGTTTTTGCATATCGTACTTGTTATTAATTATACTCTTCACCCTTCTCATCTACCACTACATTGTTTGAGAGACAAAAATGCTTTTAATGTTGTAAACTAACTGAACTGAATATAGAAGATATGAAATACCTGTATCCTATGAGTTTGAGTCTTGAGATCTCCTCTATCTACTTGTGCATGTGGCTGTTATGCCCAGGAAAGTACATCTCTGCCACCAGAAGGACATTGCAAATGGACTGCATGAGAGGTGATCCATTTTCTAGATTAAATTCAAAGTGTTTAAGTTCTCTTTATTTTCTAGTTTGAAAAACAATTGGATCCTTTCCTCTTTCAAATATCCCTTTCTTCCTGAGTAAGGTGAGGATTAAGGAGCTACTGAGAACTGGCACAAGAATAGTCAAATATCATGTTAATTATTAGTTTGTCTATTCCTCAAACACTCATAAAACTATGCATGTTTGATTATGTCTCACTTACTTTCCTACTCCTGTAGGATTTTGTTTGCTGATTCACCCATACACACAAATCCCTGTATGCTTTTCTAATCAACATAAAGAGGTGTGTTCTCTTTCTCCTCCAAAATGCATGTTAAATCTCTCTGGCAGAGCTATGGGCTGAACAGTGTTTAATTTTGAATTAGCATTAGGCTGAGGGTATTACATCCCATTTATCTGTTGGTCTGGAAGCAGGAGATAGGTAGATTAAATCACAAATTGAGTAGGAAATTGAGTATTTCTAGTCTTGTTTCAAGCAATATATTTCAGGCCTGCATTTTGGAGAATACTCCATTTCTGTGTCTGGCAGAGGCTGGAGGTGAAACCCCACCCCACACTGCCAACAGCCCTGACTGCCCACAGCCCTTCTGCTCTCCTACCCCAATCTGACAGGCAAATGCATCAGTCCTGCAGGGCTGAGAACAAGCTCAATCCTTTGGAGCAATAGCTTAAGACAGGTATTATATCCCTAAATTAAAACAGATGTTCTTATGTTTCATTTCTTCACTTTTTGACTTTCTCCTTTCTTTTCTCTCCTAGCAACGTTCATTAATTGTTTCCATTTAGCTTGGGATTATCTCCTGTTTGCTTGTTTTCCTTTTTTCACTACCTCTGGACTTAAAACCCTTCTACATAACCATCTATAGCCATCTATATTATCCCTCATGACCTTGCCAGATATCACCACGATTTTTGTCCTGTCAGGACAAAAGTTAAACTAGTTCAGTTGTTAAAAAATGGGGTAGCATTTTTAGGCAACTGCCGGTTCTCTCCCAAAAGGAGAAAAGACTGAGAAGGCAAGAAAGGGATGACAAATCCGCAGACCACCTATGTACACATGTAGACAGCTTCTATAAGTAAACACACGTCTCCACTAACCTCACAGTTGTCTTTGAGTCTCTCTGTAACAGCATGAATGACTTTTGAAACAGAAGGAAAAGAATGTGGGGGCCTCAGCTTCAAGTTATGTTGCATCTTTTAGTCTGACACAAGGGCTGCTGAAGGCCACTGTAAAGCTTAAATTCCTGCTGCTATTTCAAAAATACAGAGGCACTCCCTTCCTTATTTACCAAATCAGCAAAGACAAAATCATGAAAATATTGCCTGCTGTGTAGTGTCATGTGACGGAGGTTTAGATGATTTAGGAAATTAAAAACCAGTGAACTAAATATATTGTATTTACAGAGGGACTTCTTTTAACTGCTCAAAAGAAGTAAAGCATGACACTTCATCTTAACAGTACCTGATAAAAATCAGGCTAATTACCATTTTTAATGTATCACAGCATATAGAGAGTCAGAAGTTACGCAAATTTCCTATTTTATTAATCACATGGAGCTCAATTATTTCATCGCGCTCACAGCCAGGAAAAAAATGGTGATGTGGAAAACTCCCAAGCTTCCTAAACTCCTGCTGTGCCTTCTCTCCACAACACTCTTTCCCTTGCAGTGTGGCTTCATTCTTTGAAAAAATAAAATACTAATTTTTAGAGAAAAAAAAAAGACAAAAATTATTTGGTAAGGAGCAAAAATGTGTGAAACCAACCATGAGAGGAGGAAGATGAAACTTCTGTATCATTATATTCCTTTATTTCCCAGAAAGTAAGGCAACAGATGATGTTTATGATAAGTCTATGAAGTGTTTGTAACTGGATGATGTGAGGCTCTGCTGCAGCCTGGGCAGCTGAAGTGAAATAATCCGATTATTGCAGTGCTGCTCCTCACTGCAGGGCCCATTGCCCCAGGTTCATCAAAGCACTGGCCATGGCTGCAGGATTTCAGCACCTGGAAAGCCCAGAGAATGATCAAAGTAGGCTCTTGCCTCTTTGAAAGACTGTAGATGTCCCCATAACCACTCACCACTGCAGAGCCTGACATTCCAAGTATCCATGCAGCAGCTATTTGGCCTTTGGCCTTTTTTATGAAAGATTTTTTTTTTTTTGCACTCACGTAGATACCTGGTGGCATCACTGTGAATTTCTGGTGCAGGAGTGCTGAGCTAGAGGAAATCAAATCTCAAAGACCTCAGTTAAGATGCTGAGAGTCCAGTTTCTTGCACTGAAACTTTTGACACTTGGACTTCTACCTGATATATTTTGAGTTTAGGTTTCTGTGAAAATGAGCATTGACAACTCTTCTTAGCTTCAGCTGGGAGAGGCCAATACCTTTTAGACAAAGAAGGAGCATAGGAGGAGAACAGAAAGAGAAATTACAGACCTGGGCATCCGAAATGTAAGGGACCTAAAATGAAGACCAATAAAAATGTTTAAGCAAAACTTCTGTCTTGGTTTTTCCTCTCTGTAAAGTAATGATAGTAACTACTAAATCCCTCAAAAACTGATTTTAGGAATTTTAGTATTTATTAAAGTCCTGGCTCTTTAATTAAGTTCTTGGGAAGAAAATTCATTTGGTGTTAACATGATTCTGTCTGCCTTTCCTTTTTCTAGAGAGATATTCCTGTCCCCAGTAAAAGGTCCATATTGCACTTGCAATGTGGCAGGTAGGAAAAAACTTGAAATTTTGCCTAGGGGAGCTTCTCACACACAAGTATTAACACAGCTCTCTTCAAACTTAGGCAGGTATCCATGATTTTTTTTTGTACTTACATCATAGTCTGGAAAATTTTTTTATGACCAGTGTTTTAGAAAAAATTTTATTTCAACAAAAGTGTGATTGTCTTGAGCTTGATGAACTTTTCATGAACGTTGATTTGGAAGTACAAGCTTGTAGCTCTTCCAGGAGCCACAACTCCTGGTGTATCCATCCTCAGGAGCTACTCTGTGCAGGGAGGGTAGGATGGATATGGGAAAGGAGCAGTGTACAGCACCATCATTGTTTTGTCCACTAGTTGAACCTTATTTCTGACACCAGTTTCCATCAATTACATTTCCATTGCATTCTTTCTTTTACTGGTCTTGGTCTTTAGACAGTCTCAAGTTCAAGTGACTTCTGTATTTTGGAGGCGAAAAGGTACATTTTAAAATCATTAAGGCCAGAGATATCCCCTACTGCTGGCATTCTCCTTTCCTAGGAACACATTTCATCATGAACTGATTGTTTTAAAGTTGACAATAACGTGTTTTTAATGATTGTTTCTCTCGGGGTGCCCTCTTTCTCTTGCTTCCCAGTACAGCCAATCCACCAGTGCCCAGACAATGAGGCATTTCTCAGAAGATTCCCAAACATGCTACAAATGCACTGGCAATTTTTATATTCTATGAATCCTCACCCAGGTTTAGACCATCTGAATCACTCTACAAGTGCAGGGTATGCATTGCCTCAACTATTATAATAAGACAAAAAATCCAAAACACAGAAAAAGAAATAAAATCAGTCAAAGCAAAATACTCTCCTTGGAACAAAGCTATAAAAAGATTACTGAGAGGTACTTCAAGGACTGTAATGTCTATCCGATATGTACTAGAACTAAATAAAATGATTCACCAGATGCATTAAATGTTACCTGTATAAGCAAGAAGAAAAACTCAGTGAAGAGACACAGTCCTTGATTTGGGTAAGCAGCATGACATCTGGTGAAAAAATTACAAAATCCATTTGCATAGAGCAATTCATTTCTGTAGGATGGTACCGAGAAAAGCTCAGTAACAGATGCCTGCAACTGAGGAAATCATATCCGAATTGACTGGAAAAGCACAGACTGCCTCACAACCAATTTTGTATTAAGCAAGCAATTGTTTACCTTAATCTCCACACTGCAGAGTAAAAATGGAAGGCTGAGAGACAATGTGGATTAAAATTTTGGTAGAAGAATATTAATGCTGCCAGCCAAATGTGCTAAGAAGGTTTCCTGAGATAGGCATCCTGGTGATCAGCATGCTCAGGTCTAATAATTTGAAGTTAGGAGAAACTCAAGGTAGATCACGTCTGCAACATCCTTTTGCTTCTACGAGCAAGCTAGGGAAGCATAACTAAAATAAGGGAAAAAATAAGAGAAGCAATGACGGCCAACAGTGTTATACAGGGGTCACTTGCTCTCTGTTATAAGTATTCCCTAGACCTGGAAAGACTAAAGGAACACGACAGCCACCCACACCTGAAGTATGCCTCCTCCCTAGTGAGGAAAAGCAGACTGAGAGACTTTTAATATCCTTAAGTTTTCTGAACTAAATTGCTCCCAAGCATTTTAAGGTGTCAGCTGAACAAAGATGCAATGTGGGCACAACTGCTTCAGGTTGGTGTATGCTGTATGTCACCCTGGAGCAGGTGACCGGCTGTTCCACACACAAATGCTGGATTCAGAAGGTAGGGACAGACAAGAAACTCAATGCCAATGAGAAAGTGTCTGGATCATTGCTACTCCAAAAACGACACCAGGCAGCTTTCATATCGAAACTGCTGCTATCAGTGGAATGAAAATAATGAAAGTAATGAATTGGCTTTTTTAATACAAAATTTGGTCCATTCAATTTTGCTGTTTGGTGATGGCAAATCAATTTGAAGATGAGTGTGACTGTCAGAACTTTTTTTAAAACCAGTAGCAGTTGGCATCAAAATGCTTTCAATGCCTGCAGTTGAAATATCTATGTTACCTTTGTGCCCCAATTTAGATTAACCCAACAAGGAAAAGATTATGGTTGAACCTTGAAAACAGCAGAGTTTCAATATTACAGTAAAATACATTGAAAATTTTCAACCTGCAAGAAATACAAAAAAATGTGTAAAATCTCCAGATCCATCAACAGACAGTTTTAAAAGCAGCTGGAAACATCCAAAAATGAGAACAGCAACGAACTAAATGTTTGTTGATCTGTCAGTCTGGCCAAACATCAGGAGCAAAGGACCCCATGTACACAGTGAGTTTGAAGATTAAGAATTATCCTGATAACTCCTTCTAATACCCAGACCATTGAAAATCTGACCTCTGAAAAACAAAAACAGCTCTCAGATAGACGTCTGAGTGCTCTGGAGTCAACGCATGCTGGCCAGACATCACCCAGGTTAGCAGTGACCTGAGAAGGGAGCTTTCCCATTACCAAAGCAAAAGCTGCCACAGCTGTGTTCCTTTCTGGTGTCCGATGCATAAGACAAATACAAGAGCAGAAAAAAAAAGAAATCAGGCACAAACTGTGTGAGGTGTTGTATCTAAAAAGGAGGTCTGGGCAGATTATTGCACTGTCTCTTTGCAGCCTTGCTTTCAGTAAGAAATGTTTGGTTCTCCACTGTAAAACTGTTTGTGTATATTTTATTGTAACTGTAGATTTGTAATTATAGTCATCCATGGAGCCAAGCTGACATTTCCTAATTAGATTTTTTACCCAGTTATCTGAACAAGTGTGGCAGTGCTGTTTAGATTAGGTTTGCTCTATTTCACCAGGATATTTTAGAACAATGTGATTATACATAGTTGCACCTAGCTACTACTATCATGACAAGTACAGAAGTTAAATTATGAAGCAAACGTAAGCTTTGAAGAAATTTTTATTTAATCTGTATTCCCCTGTTTCATCTGCTCATCCATCCAGCACAATCTGCATCATTATTAACCACACCATATTTCTAAAAAAGGAGTATAAAAAGTAAGACATCTGTGTTATAGCATTAATATATTCAAAGGTTTTTACTTTCATCTTCCAGGAATTAACACTATGTAAGTGCAATGTAGGCACAACTTACAGCATCAATGAGATACCATGAGAAAAATATACTAAGTGTCAAAAAAGAAGGAAAAGAAGATACAAGTAGACCTAGTATTATGTAAAAAGAGGACTTTTATTCATAAATAGAGCACTTTTGCCTATTGCTCCTATATACATTTATTTCTAATTGCTACCACAATTTTTAAGGCACTGAGGCAAGCCTCCAGCAGTGTACTGAAGGTGTGTTTGTGCTGTTATGCCCTCTGGCTTTGCTGCCAGCCTATTCCCTTAGATCAGAGCCAGAAGGCAGACTGTTTTCGAATACCGATCACCTCACCCGGACCTAATCCTTTGAGTTCTCTTTGGCATCTATTCCTTCTGCCAGTTTCCTCTTCTGTTCCTCTCTTTTCTTCTGAAGTTGACAACAAAGACATCCTCAGGGCCCTCCTTGATGTAAGACCACTCTTGATGTTGTTACAGTGTGTTTTTTTTTTTGTACCCTAAAGTTGTGCTACTTTTATATTCAGCTAGCACAATATTTGCACACCAGAAGATAAAGAAAATGAGAATATGTTACACAGAACGATAGTTTCTTTTTTATTTGTACACCTAGGTCCTTTCAGTCTAAACCTTTTTTTCCTTTTTCTGTCATTCATCTACATACCTGATCAAGAACCTAAAGGTATCTTTTCACAAGCTGTGCTGCTTATATACCTTAAATTGGCCTGACCTGCCACTTTTAATTTTAAAAAGATAGCTGTATGGGATGTGGATGAATATGGAATTTCTATGAAGCACAAAACTTTTGAACGGTTCCTGTCCTCTGTGATAGTGAGTTTTAAAAGGGAAATCTCCAAAGAGCTAATTAGTAGACAAGTAGAGCTCAGGCTGAACAAAGCTGAAAAGATAGCAGATAACTAAAAGGACCTGGCCATAGCTGACAAAAATCAAAGCACTGACAGAGAGCTGGCAGTAACCTTGGGCTGCTAACTGACAGGGACAATAAAAAAAACCTCTGAGTGTGGCAGAGAGTGACAGCCACAACCAGAGGCTCTCTGAAGAGCCTGAAACCTCCACCAAAACGAAGATATAATCTTCTACCTGGCAGCACCATACATTTTCCCTCCCATTCCAAACTGGAGAAATTGGAGCTTGTCTAAATAATTCTGCTGCATGGATGTAAGCCAAGAATGGAAATGTCCAAGGCTGGTTTGCAAAGTTTAGAGGCAAACCTATGGTCTGAGGGGACAGGTCTGCAAAAAATGTAAGTTTGACTGGGGGACAATGAAAGTTTCTTTGCTTACTCTGACACTTTTGCTGGAGTAGCCAAAGAGTTGCTTGTCTCTTACTCTCTGTAAACCTTCATGAGATAAACATTTAGCAGAAACTATGAAAGACATTTAGTCACCATATGCTCCCTGAAACGTAATATAAAATGGAAAACAAAATTAGCTTCTCTGCAGTTGGTGAGGCAGTGGGAATGCTCATTGCTGCATCGTGTTCATAGAGGAAAATGTGCTGGATCTGATTCTAGAAGTCACTTAATAAATGGTGGCAATGCTTTGTATTTGTATGCCCTCACTGATTGTAAACATTTGCACACTGTGATCAACAACCTGTAAAACCCTGTTCAGCAAATGATCCCTCACAAACTAAGATATCGAGGAAGTGCACACATTGGACCAGCAACCATGCAAATGAATTGTACAAACAAAGCCATGGAGGTCATTTCAAGAGACAGAAGAGATGGTATGCAGGGAAATGTTGCGGTGACCCAGCCCATTGGGGGCTGTGGCGGGGGGTCTTCCCCAAAGCTTGAGAGGCAGGCTTCTCCTAAGGACATTATGTACCCCAGTTCTGTTCCTTTGATTGATCCATTGCTTCTCCCTGCCCCCTTTTATTCCTTACATGTATGTTGTCCCTTCCCTGCATTCCCCATTGGCCCTTGTACCTCCCTTGTGGTATTCCTATTGGTCCCCTTGCCATAACCGCCCCTGCGCCCCAACACCCTCAATCCCGATGCGCGGCCCACCCTGCGAACCTCTTATATAAGCCCCAAATCCTTCCTCCATCTTGTTCCTGGCTCCTAACCTCCCCCACGATGCGGTTCATATAAATCCTCTCGTGCAAGAACATGCCAGAACCCTTCCTGACTCTTTCATCATCCGCCTGCATGCGTGAGTGCCAGCTGCTTCTCTGACTAAGTTGATGCTACCTGCTTCACTCCTATGGGAGTCTGACCCCCGCTGAGCTGCTTCCTCCGGGGAGCCACGCAGAAAATGGAGGCTCAACGAGCAGGGCAGAACGGGGGCCTTGGTGCATCCGAGCTCGTCAGCTGGAAGGGCAGCGGCTCCGCGGAAGCGGCTCCAGACCCCATGGAGACGCCTTCGGAAGGTTGTGGCACCCTCATCTACCATGCTGCGAAAGGGAAACTAAGGCTGCAGAAGGCAGGGAGCATTCGTTTCTTCTGGGCATATTAATTTTAAGAGAGAGATTTCTAAAACTTGATTTTAATATCTTGGTGTTCTACCTGCAACCAATTGGTCTTCCATAGAGTGAAACCATGACTGACCATTTTCAAAACTGGCCAGTTCTTTTTATTCTAAATGCTACAGGATATGTATATACATATCATACATATACATATATGCATATACAGTATGAGCATACTGTACATCAACAACCTCCCCGAGTCTTCGAAAATTGCAACACAATTGCTTGGGAAATCTCTCTTGTTTTCTGGAAGGGATGGAGATGATTTTAACCTTAAAGAAGAGCTGACATTTTCTTTATGAACTCCAGAAAATCTTGACAGCTCTTAACAGTCCTTGGTTTACCCAGTCCTAAACCCATCACTGTGGCTGGCTCTCTTGGATATGTGTGTTTAACTTGATCTTTCAGATAAAGGCTCAGCTATGAAATGACTTGCAAGTAGTTGAAGCATTAAATAAGGCTTAGAAGTAATATCTGCCTCAGATATGCAAGAAAAACTCATATACCTCAGTATTATTATTTCAATTTGCTTAAATGCTTAAAAAGGTCTAAGTCCTTTTTTCAAAACTAAGACTGCTGTATAATAGTTTCCATCTATCTGCAAACCAAAGCAAATCCAAAGTCTTGTAGAAACTGGCTTGCAGCTTCTCATCCTCATAAAAGAGATAACTTTTTGCTTCATTTATACCTGTAATTTTACAGCTTCAAAGCAGGGAAATTCTTTTATTTAGAATTATCGAATATATATTTTTTTTTTGTAAATTTCACTCATTCTCCTCGTCATCTATTTTCATTCTCGGTTTCATAAGACCAAAATAGCCTTTGACTATGCTGCATTTCTCCTTCTTCTAAACCATGTTCTTCCCTCTTAGTCTTTGGCCTGAGCTGTCCCTGTAAGATTCCTTTTCCCCTTCTTTCATGCTACATGTCTTACAGTCTCTTTTCAAGCCTTTGAGTTCTACTTCATGGCTCACACTTTCTTCTCTGCAGGTGTTCCTCATTCCTTGCCTACATATATTTCACTTGCACCCCTGCACAGGACATGTTTCCCTTGCCTTTCCCTCAGAAATTAACTTTACTCTTCCAAATATTTATTCATTATTCATTTTTAGACACAACTCTTTAAACACATATGAACCAGAATGGCATGAAAGGGCCAGCAATAATACGGCCATCTCCTTTCTCTCTCAAACTGCAGTGTTTTCCTCTGTTTTACCACACTGTGTTAGCAACTGCCCTCGCCTTACAAAAAGCTGAACAGCTTCATCCTCTGTTCTTACACTGATACAGCTGAAGAGAAAAGCTTTTACAGTCTGGTTTTGTTAATCTTCACGCTTTAATTCCTTGTTGGCTAAAGGGCTGGTTCAGGTTAACATGCTAACACATATATATACCAAAACCCTTGTAAATTGGTTTTGGAAGGTAACGCTGTACTGCATTATACTCAATGCATTCAAAATGAATACAGTTTATAAGGGTGACATTCATTTCTGGTAGCAACTGAAACAAAATTGGACCAGTTTAACTGAGATTGACATTAATATATCACTGAGCAGTTAGTTATATCACATGAATTAGATATTAGAAATTCAAGAATCATTTGTTATGCTTTTAATACAAATTTTCCTGACATAAGTGAGATAGAGATAAATAGCCAGTCACAAAGGTGTCATTTGGTCTCTTGGGGATATATTGATGATTCCTGCTGAAAAACTGTAGCAGCAGTTTACCATGCAATAAAATTTGGAACAGGCATCCATGGTTTTTTTAGGGGTCTTTTATGATTGGTTCCTCTCTTTTTAGTATTGATTTTTATGAGGAGCGCGTGATTATGTGTGTGTGTGTGAGCGCCTGTGGGTATTGGCAGAAGAAACTCCATTGAGAAACTTCGGAGTCTCCTCCATTTAACTAACATTAAAAGAAATGTCATAATGTAATGATCAGTTCTACTTTGTTACTTCTTCCAGTGGCAGGAGAACAACTCTGAGTAATGAGGCTTTATTTTGGGCATTACTCAGATAAATCTCTACTTCCCTTTTCTCAGAACTACCTTGCACAGCCCTTCTGGATGTCAGCATACTCACTGTTCCAGTAATTACCTTCAAACTGACAATACCTTAAAAAAAAAGTTAATGTTTATTATTTGATGTCACATTTCATTTTGGTAGATAGCTTCATGTATTGCTGGGTGTTATTACATTATTTTAAACTGATCAAAATCTTTTCTCCCTGAGGTTTGTGGGAAATTAGGAAGAAATTCAGAAATGCTGCCTTGTTCTGTTTTGAGGCAGAAATTCAGGAATGACAGAATTTTCTCTCGGGTAAATATCTAAGCATAAGTATCTTCTCATTCCCCCGAACGCTGACATTAACCTGTGCTCAGGCTGTGTAATCTTTCTCAAGTACAGCTTGGTGACTCTGGGTCTTGTGGACAGCACTTATGTCCAGGGAGCATTCCTGGTACTTGGAAGCAGCAGGCAAGGGCTGTTTGTCTGCAGGTGTAGATAACTCCAGCAGGTGTTGTTCTTGCAGCACACGGACTTCATTTCCCTAAACAAAAGTATCCGCTACTCAAAAGATGAACATCGTGCCCATTCAAATAGAGATTTGCATTAGAGATCAGCTGTTTTTATTTCCTGTATCCTTCCTGTCAGGGTGTGAGTCCTCCTGTCAAGATGTAAGTCCTCCTGTCAGGCTGCCTTTTCCCGGGGTCTGCAGAGTGGCAGTGTGGCCTCTCTGAGTCTCTCTGTGCACACAGAACCCGTTGCATTGATGAGTAACTCGCTGCTGTGAGCCTGCAAGCACTGGGGCCTCATGGGCCTCATCTGACTCTTCTGAAACTACTTCTACATTCCAGTGATGTAAATGAAAGCGCCCCTCTTACAGCGGCGAGAAGCTTGAAGTGCCTTTTCTTTTCATATGCACATTCCTTGAATGCTGCCTGAAATGACCAACAGCAGAATGTAAAAAAAAAAATGAAAGCTGGAGCGCCTTCTGCCAATGCAACCCCAAATCTGTTATGGCAGGACTGAATATTTACTGAAGAAACATAGTCACAGAATTAAATTAATATGAGTGCCGCCAACACAGCCTTGCAGAGAAAATGTGGAGAAATCTAAAAATCTCTTTTCTCCCAGCCATACTACACTGCACATCCTTCTGTAGTTTTTTTCTTTATACATATAATAAAGCTATCAGACACTGCATGCATACTTTTGTCCACCATTCAGAGATTTTCCAGGGCGATCTTTAGGCAGCCCCTGCAAGGGCTTATTATGTGTATATGTGGTTTGTGAGAACTGTGTCTAAAAAATAAATAAAAAATTTTCTTCTGTTATAATTTTCAAGTAGTTTCTGTGGCATTAGTAAAATAGGATCTTTTTCAGTCTTTTCATTAAAAGAATTTCCTATCTTCTTCATCAAAAATTTTATTTAAATAAATTTTTTTTTTAATGAAAATCAATAAAACCCATGTCGCAGCTATTGCTGTTAAGTGCATTTTAGAGAGACTCTGATGATTGCTAGAGTTTTGCTTTTTATCATGAGGAAATGGCTTCTGGTAAAATATACCTGATGGAAGAGACATATTTTTACTGGAAAGGTATGCAAAATATTATTTTCCCTATTTTTTATGGACAAATAATAATATTTGGAGCCAAGAGTGCTTTCTTCCTTCATTCATTTGGCAAAGAGAAACACAAATTTGCCTTTTGGAGATTCATCTCCATGCTTTTGTGCATTCAAGCCAAGCTAAATCTGATGTCTCTTCATGTCACACAGAGTGTGTGTGCCTGCTTGCCATGGCGGGATTGCTCACAGAGAAGCTTGCAGTTGCTTCCAGATTGTTTCCAAACACAGGAGTTTTATGGTTTGAGTTACTGATTAAAGGTCACTTCTCTATTTGTATTCTACTTTGACACTTCAGATGAGATGAAATTCTTGAATTATAAAGATATTTAGGCAGCTATGAATTTTGCTGAGCAGTGAGAGCTCAGAGTTCAGCTCCCTGATGACTGAAAAAGCCCCAGATTGTTCCCCTAGAAGCTTCAAGGGCTGATTTTTAGAAGAGACTTTGTTGAGACCAAAACCTGCAATTTTGGAGCAGTCTTTTAATTGACAGTGGCTCTATTAGTCTAAGGTATTTTAATACCATATATGATTTTAATCTCATAAGCATATTTTATAAATCAAAAAGGAGATGTTCTATTGTATTTAAAGCCATTAAAGAGAATACTAACACTATTTAAAAGAACCAAGTAGACAGCATATGGGGATAAGATGAAATAGAAATGGGATTACACAATAACCTCTTCACACTAAAAATGTTACTCATTCACATGAGAAAGGGTTAATTGCAATTAAGTGTAAACTACAATTAAGTATCAACATTCCCTATTCTTGTCTGTTTACTAGCTGCAGTAAAGTGATTCCTGAAATGGATCTGGCTTAGTGGCACTCACCTGCCTCATGATTTGAAATGATGCTTCTGATCCCAGGTCACCACAGCTTCATGGGGCACTGGGCTGAACGACTGTGGGACTATTGGAGCTCTGGCTCTGCTGGGATGACAGCTCCTTCCTCCTTGCCTTCCCCCAGGATCCATCAGATGAACAGTGATGGGAGGGTGACACATAGCTTAGGCAAAATGATCTTCAAATCATATAATTTAAATCCATTTTGTGTGTTTTCATTTTCGTTCAAACCTAAAATATTGTCTCATCACAAGTTTATGCATTTCACTGGGGGGAGGGAGGTGGGGGGGGAGATGTGTGTGCACATCCAAGTAGCTGTCAGAAAGATATTTGCCAGAATTTCAGTGAACACACTGGTTGTTAATATAACTATTCAACTGCAAAGCTGCAGTTTAGCTTAACTGAAGTCCTAGAAGTCTTCCCTTTCTTTCCCCAAATTACCCTACGTGTATAAAGCAAACACAGTGGAAGTCTCACACAATAATTCAGGGAAGTGTTTGTTTTACTCCAGTGCAAGGGAGAAAAAAACATGCTCTGAAGAGTCTAACTCTACACTTGGTTGGTATTATGGCTTTTGGATGCACAAACCAGGTGTGTTAACTTGACTCCCTTGCTCTGTAATGCTAAAACATTGTGTTGCGTAGATGTTCTCAGTGTGCTCAGTATTGTGGCACTGAGCACCAGTAAAATCTATTCAATATCTCATAAATCAGATAGAAAAAGCAAATGGTTAAGTACCAAAGCTGTATAGCAGTACATGTGGTTTTTAAAAGTTATTTATTGTCTGTCATTCTAACTGTAAAGTGCATGCTAAGGGCATTTGATTGTAGTCACCTGTTTCTAACTGCTCCATTTTAGTGGGGAAGAAAAGAAACCTGCTGCAGCTTTTTAATAATTTTGCAGGTCTACAAAGACAAGGAAACAACTTTTTTAGAATGAGCAGAAGCAATAGGGAACACAGGAGCTGCAGTTCACTTTTTTGCTATGTTTTTATTAAGATTTATTATAAGGGTGATATATTTTTATATTCTGATCCTTGTGATCTTCAAAGTCAAGCTCTCAGTAGTTTTAGGCCTACAAAGATCTTTTTTTAAAAAGACACATATTAGGGTGGGTGGTTTGGTTTTTTTCATTTGCAAAGTGGCTGTTCTGCTTCAATTAGGCTAACTCAAAGAGTAACATGAATTAAGTCCAGAAAGACCCCAGCAAGGTAGAACACTTCTCAATCTTTAGGAGTGTATGAATTATGATAGCCTTTGGCTAATCATTTTGCAAGATTTATAGCCATTGCATATTCAGTTGCTGACTGTCAACCTTGTCAGGGGATAGAAAGACCAACACGATGAAAGAATCTGCTGCTGCCAGTGGCTGTTCTCCACTACCCTCAAAAACACACCTCACAATGAGAAGGCAGAAAAACACAGAAGAGCACAGGCACCAAAAATGCTTTGAATGAAAGTTCTTTGCATCTTTCTAAGAATGAGCCCAAAGGTCTACTCCAAGTGACCCTGTCTAACAATTCAAACATCTTGTATGCTATAAAAACTACACAATATAAAATCCGGACCACCAAGAGATGACGGGCTGGTTCTCATCAAAGGGGTGTTACAGTGCTCCTCTGTAGAGACACAAGAGAATTCAGCTCAAAAGTCTTGGCAAATTGTTATCTCAAACATTCTGCCCTCCACTGAGACAATAATAGTGATATCCCCTTGATCTGACAGATACCTTTAACAAAAAAAAAAAGGTGTTTATTTTCCACCAAGTTTGTTTATGTTTACCACAGGGAATGTATCAGCAGTTTAATGGTCAATAGGAAAACCTGGATTATAGTTTGAAGACTTGAGTCAAAAACATGTTTCTTACAAAGGTGTAAAATTTGCCAGTGAACTCATAAAAGAAATTTACAAGCATGCAAATATTATTGTATGCTGAAATGATTATGGCAACACTTTAATTCCCTAAAATAATGGCTTTGCAGTCAGCCTATGCTTTACTTATAGACTTAGCTTGCCTGTTTTGTTTTGTCTTTAATGACTACCCGTTTCTTATTTTAATTAGTCACATTCTCCACAGCTGATTCACTAACAGCACTAGACAAGAGAAGCTGTCTTATATCCACAAATAATCCAACAAAAATTTCTTCACAGCCATAAACACTATTTATTCATCTCCATCCTTCCATTAGATCTACAAACCCTTAGTGATAGCTGCAAACAGGCTGTATAAAGCAGAGACACAATGGCACCTACCACTCTCAAAGCTGTTGAGTTGAACGGTCAACTTCCATCAGTCCCTACGTATTCCACAGGTAGTCTCTCCAAAAATCAACCCCAATACTGATGCCCCAAAACACGCAATTTGAGGGAGACTTGTAAGTATAATATTAAAAAGACAGATTATTCTTTTCATCTTCATATAATGGTAGAAGCATTATTAATTCCGCAGCCAAGTTTATCTCTCTTTGGTTAATAATTTTGTGTGATATGTTGTTAAAACCTTCTATCAAGATCAGGGAGTTCAACCTTTCTCATAGTCCTATCATAACTCCTCAGTATGAGATGGAGTGAATTGTCTTCTACTTCACTTCTTTATCAAAAAATGGGAGTAATAGTGCACTTCACAGCAACCAGGTGTTAGTGAAAATATATTGGTAAGCCTGATACTCACATTCTCAAAGTATGTGCTTTAGAAATCATCTCACTTCTTTGCTAGTGTTGGTCATTCTGGGAAAGGGTGAGTAGCAAATGGTGTCTTTTTTTTTTTTTTTTAATTTGTTGAGAGAGTTTTAGAAAAATATGAGCTGGAGGGCAGGGAAATTTCTAAGTTGCAAGACTTATGAAAACAATAGTTATTAAAGAGTGAATGGTAAATATAATTGATTAAAGGAAACTGAGGTCAGCTGCTTTCCTAAAATTAATCTGTGCTTTTTAATATCAACTACACATTGGTCTAACCTATCTGAATTCAGATTAGGTTAGCTGTAAGAGAAGGTTTCAATTACTAGAAGATTGTTGTAATTAAATCTGCAATGGATAAGCAGTTTTTAAAGATAGTGAATGACCCTTTCTCTAATACCACAGCAAGGAATACCTGCTGCTGAAAAGGGATGTATGCTCCTTGCAATTCTTTTCTGAGAAATCGTTTATTCTTAAGCAATAGTGAAAATAAACGCAGTTTCCTACAGCCGGGTATACTGAGCATCAGGCAATTGTATCCCAAAGACTGCAGATAGAAACACTGTCAAATTTTTGAAGATAAAACAACTGTCTTTTAAAGACTCATATAAGTGTTGATAAAAATAAAATTGCACATCTAAATAACACAGCTGATACAACTAAAGATTGGGGACACAGCTAAAGTCACTCTTGGGACTGATTATTAGCCATACTGAACAAAAAAAAAGAAAATATGACGGGCTTTTGGAAGAAGATCAGTTCAGTAAAATGGACATGAACCTAATGGAGATGTCAGGGTTTCAGAGCTATTTTCAGAAAGGAAAACTATTAAAGGCGTTTTCACCAATGACATCAGATGATGTACCCTCTTGTAAACCTGACAGATTACTTGCACATGTGCCAAGAATGCACTGAGACTAGGAAGTGACCAAAACAAAATGAGGGGAGGTGGATATTTCTTGTCTTGGATACTGCAGAGATGTCTCTCTGTGTGTTATTTATAAACAAATATGTTCAACGTATGTTCAAATGGCCAAGCCTAGATTTCTCAAGCACAACAGGACCAGTTGTACTAACATAGGAGAAGGAAGATTAAAATAAATAGATTAAATTAATTGCTCCATTCACACAGATTTATGTGTTGTGTCTAGCCTGGTGGCCTTTTTCATCCACTGAAAGATGTTGCCTAGACTTGGGATGCCTTGGGATTCAGGCATAACTGATTCAAGTTAGAATAGTAACATCTATTTCTCTGAAGTGTTCTTACATAATTACAAAGAAAATGAAAGTTCTTATCCAAGTCCTACAGATGAGGAAACTAAGACACTGAATGTTGTGTGATTAGAGTAAGCTTGTCCTGCAAGCTAAGGGACAGGGTCGACCAAACTTGGTGCTATTGCCCCTGGGTCAAGTTGATACCCCTTAGGTGAGGACTGCATATATGAGGCGACAAATGTCACATTTTTTTAATGTATGGCATTAGCTGCTTAACAGAAATACTGATTTATGTTTTGGATATATAGAACAAAAGTGAGCGCAAGGGCTCACTGACCCGAGTCAAGGTCAAGTTAGATAATAATAAATAAATAATGTATCACATATCAAAAACCATCTGGACCTCAGACCACAGAAACTTGCTATGGGAAGAGATAAATGAGGTTATCAGTTGTCTCTTGTTTGGTTATGTGCCTTCACTTCTCATCCTCCATCTCAGCTCTAGTTCCATCTAAAAACTGCCTGTGCCTTTATACACTTCTCCTTGCACGAGATTCACATTTCCAAGGCTCCACAGGACTCTTCTACAGAAAGGCAGCTCAGTGGTACAAGGGAAACATTGCTGGGAAACAAGGACAGGAGGCATAGAGCTTAATCCAGCCTCCAACCCTGTCTCTCCATTCTCCCATGCTGCAACACCAACCACAGCTCTGCCCATGCATGGAGTTTGGAAAGGCAGTCACAATGTCACAAGGGGTGCCATGGCTGCTGATTCTCTCTTCCTCACCCTTAAACGTTCATATAGGATAGAATTAAGGAAGGCTTAGGTAGAACTGGGTAGACTCTTGTTCTCTTCCATGTACCCTAGTAGGACAAGAAATTGTATGTGCAAATGTTTCATTTAAAATGTGATGGTTACGTGTGTTTTTCCAGTCCCTTCTCTATAACTATTCCATTTGCTTTCAGGGATGCACTCATCTCAGATCTGATTAAATAAATTTTGGAATTGTTGGGCAGAAAGAGATACACTCATGTAGGACTGAAGGTCCCACTGAAGTCAGCAGCTGCCACATGAGCAGTGCTGAGCTGAGCCCAACAGCCAACCTGACAACAACAAATGCATTTTGAGCACTTGGACACATGTAGAGTTTGAATGTACTGAGTTGCTGGATACTGCTGCTGCATACTTTCAGCTGGAAGACTTCTATATACATCTTTCCAGAAAATGCTTTTGCAAATTTAGCTAATGTACTGTATGCAGCTTGTACTAGCTTTGTTTGGGGACTTCAATGACCTTCACAGAAGCAGTTCCTCATACTGAAGCAAAAACATATTGTATCTCCTTTTCAATAACTGCTCCTATTACTCCAAGTAATTAACTTCTACTCACATATTCCTAACAACTAACCCATGGAAAGCAGGAAATAAGAGCTATAAAGTAACACTGAAACACAACATATTTAAGCAACAAAGTCTGGGGCTGGAATTTTGGTCAAGTTGGAGTCTGAGGTTTTAGTCTACAGCATTAGAGAAAAGGCAAACTGCAAGTTTAGACCCAGCATTAAAAGCTGGCATAGTGTGGTTCACATGATGGCAAAGATGTAACAATCCACTCCCATGTACAGAGATGTATTTTATGGAATTTATATGCAAATTCTTATGCAAAGAACTGACAAGAACGGGATATTGTTTTTC
>WEIT01001504.1:59028-81491 GCA_013389985.1 Dryoscopus gambensis
CGTTCAACTTTTGTAAATTTACTTTAGTATTTGATGCAATTATATAGAATAATTTTACAGAATATTTTATGCTCTTAAATACTCACTAAATTCTGGTTTTGCCGACCCACCAATTGCCCTGTAAGTTGTTGTTAGTTATATAGATTGCAATACATGTCCTGCGTTACTCAGACATAAATTATAGTATATGTCTTGGGTTGAAAATTGATTTAAGAAATTTGCAAATACTTAAATTTTAAACTGTTTAAAGATTAGGAGGATTTACTTTTCAACATAAAGATCTGACCCTTTCCTTACTTAGGCTTAAAATATTTTTATAGATCCAAGAGAGTGCTTAAGACGATAATGTCTTTTATACAACAATACCAACACTATAATTATCTTATATTTATTTTTCTTTTCTCACCTGCTACGCCTAGGTTTTGACATTAAGAATATTGCTTTTGATATTTTCAGCATTAAAAACCACTTTATGCTTTGGTTCCATTTTACTCCCAGTCAGAAAGATCAGAAAAAGCTCAAGTCACACAGTGAGAAACTTTATCCACTGAATGAGACATTATCCATTCCACCAGACTACAAATCAAAGAGTATCTCTTAGGCTGCTTAAAAATTCATTTTAAAATCTGATCCTGATTGTACTTTTATGGTAATTTCATACCATCAATCATCCTTTTACCTTTAGTCTCTAGGTCCACTGCTTTCCCCATAGATCTCATTCTCTCTACCTCATTATAATTCTTTAGGTGAGAAAACAGGGTAAGAAACCTTAACAGAAAATGAGAGAAAGATGTAAATTTCTTGAGAAAAGTCAGGTTCACTAAGAAGCACATCTAATGATATGTTCTGATCTAGGATTTTTTTTTTAAATTAAAAGATGGAGGGGGATAGAATAGAGTGAAGAAAACATTTGCCATGCAAATAATGTGTTTGTAATCTGCATTCTAACTCAACAATATCATTTGTACAACCAAGCTGTCAAAATATCTTCTTAGATAGAGTTCCTTGGGGAAAAAAAAAAAAGAATAAAATAAGGATTTTTTGGATCTCCACAGAACTTTTCCTAATTAAGTGCTGAACTTCCTAGAATTCTGTATGTTCCATTACAACTGAGGCTGAGCTGAGTTTGCTAATACTATAGATTATGTGAATTGCAGTAATTAGGAAATGGAACTAACCGAGGAGTGCTAGAAACATACTGATCAAAACCCTTTTCTTACACCTAAAATTTAAGCTACAACATGAGGTAAAATGAACATAAAACCTTTTTGGTGTGTTCAGCAGTACTGGTGCCTTCATCAAGCTGATCACAGGAAGGGAAAGCTGCTCTGTGTTGTTCTACCAGTTCTTTGCAGCAGCTACAATTCTTGGAAATCATCAAAATCTGGTCTACTTGCCGTGGCTTCTACAAGAGCCATACTCTCCCAGAAGTCAGTATTATAGTTTCACTCTTTTCATTTGAATCCTGGCCATAACGAAAAGCCTTTTTTACAGCATTGGGAGATATGAGAAATAATGAAACCACTGTTCAAGACATCTGGGCTGGAAGAAAAACTATTGTTAATCACAAGGGAAAAGAAGGATTTTTTTCCAGTACTGTGGGCTCGTCCATGTTACAGTTCCTAATGTCTTTAACAAAATGTAGCCATAAACCACTGAATTCTGGTAATAGCAATAATCCCTCCAAAATGGTTTGTTACCAGCTGTTAGTGACCAGTTTCTTAGTTAATGGCCTGAGGGGAAAGGCTTTTATAAAGCTGTATGCACTGTTTCCTCTCAGGCAATTTAACTGGCTGCATTAAACTGTATTTTCATTGAGCTTCCTAACATTTGTACTCTGATAAAATTCTAGTCAGGAAAGGGTATGAGGTGGTGGAGTATGTCATCACTCTACTTTGCAAGAGAAACATTAAAAAAAAAAAGCTATCTAGTGTCTTCCTAATCTGAATAATGTTAGGACTTGGTTCTGATGGTAATAATGAATGTTAAAGTCTTTAAATATCATGTAAAATTAAGAGTAATTAGCAACTTTATCTGAAGAAAGATGAAAGAGTCTTCCCCTTTATGGTGTGATACAAAGCCCTTGAAACAATCAGGGAATAAAGGAAAAACATTATGTGCTTTCATGCAAAATCAAAATGCTAATCTGGACTGCTCATTTATTTTCGTAAACCAAGTAAAAATACTACCTTATTTGGAGGAGTATCACACTCTAGCATGATACTTGATAATATTAAAAAGTTAATAAAACATGAGTATAGGAGGGCACAAAAAGCAATTAATACACAGTTTACATTTGTATTTTACTGAGTTACATTGTTTCATAAAGTGTTTTCAACTATGTCATTGATGTACTGGCCTACACAAGTGGGAATTTTTTTTTAAATATACATGCTTTATCTATACTTTATAAAAAAAATTTTCAGTAGATGAAAATATTGTACAGCACAGTGCTCTATTAAAAGGTAAAACAAGAATATTCCTTCACTATTTTAGTTGTGTAACAAGCTGGAAGTCAGTCAAATCTATAAACAACCCTATGCTGCTTCCTCTGCCTGCTCCACAACTCACTGGGCTTAAATGGCAGCTCTTCATTTTTTGCTCACACGGGTAAAAAAACTCATTAATCAGAAAATTTTCCCCAAGTATGGCAATAAAGTCAAAGGAATGATTGGCATTACACAGAACACTCTGTAACATACACACAGGAATATAGGCTCTCATTAGGCACAGCATATTAAAGAAAATCCAAAACAAAATACCGTACGTCTTTGCTTGTGCTATATAGGATGCTGTGGAATGATAGGGAAAAGAACCACGTGTAGGGAAGTGGGGGTGAATGGAGAGAATGTGAGGGTTCTGGAATCCCAGCAGGAATAGAAGGAATGAACTCTGAGGAACTGACGACCTGCCTTACCGCTTTGGGGAGGGGCTGTACATGGCACAATCCCGAGGGAAGCTGCTTTTGTGCAGGACACTGATGTGAGCATTTGTTGGGACAGAATTATTCCGTTTGTGCACGGCCTGCGTGAGGCCCTTGAGCAGTTGGTGCCACTACCCCACCACATCATAAGTGGTAAGACTTAGTGAAAATGGATTTTTCATGAATCTTTCTTTTATTAAAGTGATATTGGAGCATCTTTTGCTGTCAGGTCCCTGTTCAAGTCTCTCTACCACCCACTGCTGGGAGAATCTTATTCCCAGTAATTTGGGATCTACCACAGCCATTGTATGGAGCAGACTAATTTCACAAAACTACTGGTGGTTTAAAACAGCATTCTCAGGCCGAGGTGGGCTCATTCTAACTGTGTCATCTAACTCTAAAGTCAACTGAATTATGGAGAGTAGAATGAACTGTAACACAGCCAAATATTTAGAAATAAACAGACATGGTGCCCGTTGGAAACACACCACTCATGCAGTTATATCACTCATAGAGCATCTTAAGTAAATAAGTAGTGGTAATAAACAGCATAAAAAATTACTGAAATGGAACAATTCGGTAGCAACCCTGGAATTTTAACATAGTTATGTGGAAATGGGAAAGGGACACAGAAAACTAGCAAGAAGTGGAGAGAAGGGCTTATGATTTGAGAGCAGAGATAAATGTTGTCTTGGGAAGGAAAGGCTGAATACACTTGGGAAAAGCCCTCATCCAGAAAGATACTTTTTTAAAGAGCAGACTTTATGTCACATTCACAATTTGCAATTTCAAGCTGAAATATTATTCTTTAATAACAAAATAGTAACTGCACTTTTTTTCTGTGTGTGTTATATGTAAGAGGCGCTTGAAAACCTTTTATTTTTTTGTGGTTTTCATGGCCTTCTTAATCCTCAAAATATCAGATGTTAATTCCAGTTTTGCTGGAGGACATTTTTGCGGATGTATCTCCTGTACCTTAATTGAACTGATAAGAGAGAAGGGACTGAACATTTAATAATACATTCTTCCTTCAAAAAATTAATGAAACAAGAGTATAAAACATTAATGGAATTACTTCATATTAAACTATCCAGAGAAAGTGCTAAACATAAAGGGCCTCGTCACTGAGGTGATGGTATAGGTTAAGCGCTCTGTTTGGATGGAGCAGGATTGGAGGAATCTGGGCTCCCCTGGACATTGTTTCATCTCTTGCCCCTACAAGGGGCTGAGCTGTTACATCCACTTGTCTGAGGCCAGGCAAGGTTCCAAAACAGCAAACTGAAGACTAGTTTCTTTGAGCTGAGGGACACCTCAGTTCAAAAGCTGAACAGAGGAAGGAAAAGAGAGTGGACTAAAAGCACAAGAAAGATGAGAGAGAAGAAAGGGACCTTTTTGGCATCAGAGCTGGCTTGGTGCTGTCTGATTTGAATATCTTGAAAGCAGAATTACTTCAATTTGGATCATCTCTGTTAAAAATAAAACAGTTGGTGTTCATGTTGAGTACAAAGACACCAAGAAGCTGGCACATTTCTCTTTTGGCTGTAGAAATCTAAGAGCTGTTGTAAAATCCTGGTTCTGCTATGACTTTGAATGCAGAAGCATTCATTTCACACTGAGCTGACAACAGAAGACATCTGATGTAGGAAAAGTTCCTACCTCTGAGAGCCTCCACAGAAAGAGTTGGACTGGCAATAGCAATTTGATTTCAAGATAATTTTCTTACACTGATGATGAAGCAACAGCTGATGACTGAAGTTGGAATTTGAAGAAATTGTAGCTGGTGGCTTTTGTGTTTAACAGTATTGTGACAATTTACAAATTGCCAGGTACAAAACTAAACATTTTAAGGTTACTTCTTCAAAGCATTTTGTCATTAGGATGACTGTATTCCCTATCAGTTTTTTTGCAGGAAGTTCTTAGCTCAGGAAGACTGGCAGACACATGCCCTGCTGGTGCCAAAGCAGTGATTCTTTGCTTACTTGGTTTGTTCCTGTCATTCTCCAAAGAACTCTCAACTTGTTTCACTTGCCAATGTTTTATTTAAATCTCAGTGAGATAATGGAACATGGGAAAAGACCTCCTATTTCATGGCTGAGCCTCCTTTCAAAGCTGCAGGCTCAAACAGAATTTGGATAGTGTTATGTGACCTTTTGCACTGCATGTTCTGTCAAAGCTTTGGCCACATCCTGCCCAGCTGGTCAGTGATGAAGAAATCTCTGCCATGATTTCTGCAGGATTAGAAACAGTGTCAAATACAGGTCTTCCAATAAAAAAAAAAAAAAAGAAACAGAGAAACACACAACAAGTTGGTTTTGTTTAAAATCTTTTTCTACTTTACTCCTCATGGTAATACATTTGTGACAAATATTATTTTCCCAGATGACATTTGTACAGTCAGTCTATAGGAAATGTCAGCCAGAGAAAAAAAAATCCTGCATTAATCTGCATTCTGAAAGACTTCTCATTATTTCTTGTCCAAACTAGGAGCTTACCAAATTACAAAATTGAATGCAAATAATTAAATAATGCAGTTAAGCTCATATAAAGTTAGAGCCGTCTAGAAATAGCAGGGGAAAACTGCAGGCCGTATTTATAGGTGTATATATGATTTATAAAAGAAAAAATGACGGGGTATTGATTTTATGCACACTTTATAGTCTTATCACTCAAATCGTGTAGTGAAAAAAAGAGATCAATTAAGGTGATACTGTGCTATGGAATAATATACAGTGATGAGTCCAATGGAATCTGTCAGGGGTCATCTTTATGGATCCTTTCAAAACAAATTTCTGTATGGGAACTGCAGTGGGGACAAAAAGGAAAGCTGAAAAATATCTCCAATGTATGAGATTTTAAAAATGAATGAGGGTGACTGTGGTGGTTTGAACCTGAGTTTAAAACCACTACAGTGACTTAATCTTTCAAGCAGATTAGATTACACCTAATGTTTACAAGAAATTATTTCCCAAATTCTTGTTCTGAAAAGTGAGGAATCATTCCTTGATGACTTTCTTCATACTAGTAATGATTATAGCAGCCTCCAGTTACTCCTCTTCTATCAACTCTTTCTAGTTTATGTCAGCCTTCCTCTTACAGAAACTCTTCCCTACACTCAGTTGTCTCAATGATTCTGCACAGATCCAAGGATGGCCGCTCAGGGGGAACTGGGGAATAGGGAACTGTCCTAGTCCCCTAAAAAATGATGAATGCACACGATGCTGGACCAGTCCAGCCTTGTCTTAGGAATAAAACACTGTGCGGTTCCATAAATGTTCTGGTCCAGCAACTGAAGTGCACTCTGACACATTACGCAGTCTCTGTGCAATGTTCTTTGGCAAGACAAATTACTGTAATTAAAGGGATTTTTCTTCATCTATTATTTCAACAAGGAATGTTCAGAAAGTTTCTGATACCAAAATCAAAAAGGGTCCTAGGGCAAGAAGAAATGTTCTTTTGACTATCTTAAAAACAATGCAATTTAAGCTTAGAGCAGAGAACAGAAGATACCCAGGTCAAGGGGTTAAACTCATTCCCCTGGGAACAAGGAGATGTGGGACCTGGATGGTCACATAGAGGAAAGAGTCCTCATAGTTTGGAAACTAGGAAAAAAGTAATTGCACAGCAGCTATTGACAGAACATAATAAGTCACTTTGTGTAAATTATTTCAAATAAATTAGAAAACATCTGCATGTGGACAAGTGGCATTTATCTAAATATTAGAGGCCCTTCCTTAAGTCAAGCTGTGAAGTTCACACAGCCATAAAACACCAAGAAATGAGTCTGGGACAAAAGCCTTTCATATAGCTGAGAATTTAAAATTAATTGTTTTTAAGTTAACAAAATCAGTCAAATTTAAAATTCAGATAATTTTATATTTAATACTGAGTCTGTTGAACAAGTAAACATACATAAAACTCAATACAATTGCGGGAATTAGTAGCAGAGAGAATATGTGAGGAAGGAGAAATCAGCTCCTTCGCTAACATGCTACAGATGATGAGAAATAGTCTTAATTTTAAATAATTTGAAGGGTGTTTGATGCTACAGTAGGGAGCAATCAAGTAATAAGACACAATTTTCTCTGCCTTCCAAAGGGTCCCTCTTTATCTTCTGTATCCTGCTCAGATTCGCTGGTCAGATTTGACTACAGCACCCTATTTTCAACCAATCCCTTTATTTCCTGTTGGTCTTCAGCCTCCTGAGAGTGTTTTCATTCTATCCTAGTGTTAAGGACTTTAGAGAGAGCATTTGGAAAGTTGTATTAAATCATAATTTTTTTCTTCCTAATTTGTTATATTGTTGACATGCCGAAAGAAAGTTAGAAATTACTTACAGGTATTTATAAAGTGAATTACATTTTTAACATACAAATAGGTATCACTAGCAATGCAAACCTCTCCTGTATGTACCAAATCATGAGCAACACACCCAGAACATTTTAGACCTCTCAGGAAAGTGCTTCAAAAGTCTCTGCTCTACAAAGACTGTGAGAGTCTGACATAAAGAGTGAACTCTGCTGAGAGGGGCAGCAAAAGTGCTGCTTGTAATCGTGAGGGCAACTTTGCTCCTAAAAACAAGTAAAGCAGAAGGCACTGAAGTTACTCACATGGAGTTGCAAAGGTCCAGGTGTGCGTGTGATGCACACCCCCAGTAGCTCCTCTGCTCCACAGCCATGGCAGCAATGTCAATAATGGACAGCCAGTCCTACGTGTCTGAGAATCCACAGAAGAGAATGCTCTGAAGAGTCTTGACAAGCAGTGCCCTGGGAGTTACTTTGCTTTCAAGAGGCTGACTGCATTCTTTGTGCTTTTGGCAGCACCACTAAAGCAAAGAAAAAGAAAGAGAAAAACAAGAAAAAGAAAGAGAAAAAGAAAAAGAAAAAGAAAAAGAAAAAGAAAAAGCATTCTTGGATCTCAATTTTGTTTTCTATTGTTGAAAATCATTTCTGAAACCAAAAGAATACAGCTTTGCATCTGCTAGACAGGAACTACAATGTTAAAAAGATCAAAAACTTATTAGGGCTGGTAAACTGAGAAAACACAGTATGGAAGTTAAAGAGAAAACATCTATGGAAACTATGCTTTTAAACATTAGATTTTTGAGAGAGGGCATGTCTTAGTGTAAAAAAAATTTAACATACTTTTCCAGCCAGATTTTTTAAAATAAATTTTAAATTCTCTGTGCATATTTTGGGGTAAATTCAAAATTAAACTCAAATTTAAAAAGCATAGCTAGGTTGTTTCTGTGATACATCTCCCCCCTCCTTCCTTTTTTTCTTTTTATCTGTTTCTCCTGTTGACAAAAAGTCAACAACTTTCAGTGTAGTATTTTTCTAGTGTCACAAATGTGACCTTGATCACCCCTTCTTCTGTTAAGTCTTCAGAACATTCTTGTCACAGACAGCCATACTTTTCCAGAATAATACTAAACAGCTTGAGAATTTATTCAGTCTTCAGTTCTAACTATATCTTTTTCTGCTCCCTCTGATCAATCTGTCTTGAGTGCTGCTTTACCCTGGTGTATTGTTTTCTTTCCTGCCCATATTTCTGAACAAGTCTATTTAGAAAGTCTGTTTCATCAATTTTAACATCAAACTCTATCATTACCTGTTTTGCCTTAAAAAAAATAAACTTTGTGGAATCCCATAACATCCTAACTTCAGAGCAGCTGTCTACCTAGTAAAATAAAGACATAACTTCATTATCATGTGTCAGCATCCCTGGTTAGCTAAACGCAGCTGGCACTGGAAACAATAGCCCGACAAAGAAGGGTGCAGCACGAGCTTTGCGAGGCAGAAGTGCACAGGATCCTTGGAAACACTGCACTTGGTTGTGCAAAGCCAGCACAGCCCTTGATCTGACTGCCGGAAATAAGGAAGTGCTCTTTCATGAGGGCCTTATTCAGTGTTCTAGACTGGAAATGTCTTTCTTCCTGATTGTATTTAATTCATGCAATGTCTCTGCCACTGCCAATCCCACATACTGTCCTGAAACAAAAGCACGAGCTGCGAGTGTGGTCAAATACTTTGTTAATAATTATTTTTTATCCCAAAATAACACAGTGCAGTATCATAATTTTTTGCGAAAACATTTTCTGCACTGTTTAAGTAACATCACTTATTTATCCTCATAAGAGGATAAATACACCTGCCAAATCAGGCAGAAAGAGCCTTCCTCTCTTTATAACATTTCTCTCACCTATACAAAGGCATATGACATCTCAGTGCAGAATTATGGCACAGTCTTCCCTGTCTGGATGTTTCCTTCTCACTCTTCCATCTACTGTTTTACACTCTGAAATAGTTCTATGTAGTCTTTACCCCTTTTCAAAGCCAGGCATAGTTCTGTGGTTGAGTACTAAGCTTTTTTTGGTTGTTTTTCTCTTCTTTTTTTTTTTTAGTTGACTATTTGTTGCCGCATTTTAAAGTGCTATTCAAATCTGGAACACAATACACTGATGAGCTGCTAAACTTAATATGTGCATATAAAAACACATATATATTTATATATGCTAATCCATTTAGAGCACCCCTTATTTAGGAAATGTATTATTAATTATGATCTCAATAACTGCAAAACAACTAAAAACCAATGCACTATGAATAATTCTGAACGTAAAAATATTCTATTTCCTAAAATATTTGTTAACAGGTATGAACTCTGGAACATCTGTTTTCCTGACTTTCCTTATTTAGAGAATAATTCTGAAAATCTCAGTGATTTTATTTTTTTTCTATTTCCATCACATGATACAATAAGTGAAAGGAGGTCATAGGCCAAGTTCTCAGCTTGTGAAAAATGGCATGGCTAAGTGAGAGATCCTTTATGCTAGCTGAGAATCTAGCCTCACATTTCTAAACATTACTCATTTACTATTTAACAATAATTTTTAGTTTGAAGCGTATAAGCCAGTGAAATTTGGAACATATACACAGGAAGCTGTGAAGCATACTGCCTGTAATTACAAAAATGAAGGTCAGATTAATACCTCATATTAGTTTTTGCTAAGATAATTTATGTTCCTTCTAGACAAAAGAAACACAAAGGATTTCTTACCTGCACTTTAGAATGGAGCCTAATACAATGCTACATGGGAGTTATTTTTTGCAGTGGAATTTTTACAAGAAAGTATGTGGGCATACACTGAAGAGGAGCTGCTGACATACTATGTTGAAGGCTGAAATAGTCAAGCTAAGAAGCAGCTGTGTGTAGAGTTCATAAAGTAGTGTTGAGGGGACAAATCACATGTAATACATTCAAAAATGTCTTGGCAATTGGGAATAAATAAGTCAAAGCGGAGAGGAAGTTTTAAACACAGAGAAGCATCCAAATATGCAGAGAAGAAAATCACACTGAAGGTTGGACTGCTTTCAGTGACACGAAATTTAAAACTACAGAACACAAAATAACATATTTAGGGACTAATTGTGGAGAATGTTTCTACAAGATCAAGTTAAACTTCTGAGTAGGCTCAATTTTTGGAATTACTGTTAAGTAAATATCTAAAGCCTGGAGAAAGAAGTTGCAGTACACAGGAATGACAAGTTTTAGTGACAACTTCGGAGCCATGAAGTCCAGGGCATGTTATGCAGGAGCACAAGTTCCTTCCACATGGAACAGGAGTCTAACTGGGATCTCGTTCAAGATCTTGCACTAAAAGTGTTTTATCAGTGTCACATTATTTACATTTTTCGAAGTCACCTTCAGCTTAGCTGATGTCATCCATGGCAGGAAGAGACTGGCTATATCTGCATTTGCTGTCTTCTCCCATCTCCTCTGATGCCCTGGCAGTCAATACCAGGCCAAGACGTGGGATTTGTAGGGCTTGCTTTGACTTTATCCCTGGCAAAACAGGTATGAAGAACTGGGCTGCTTTTCATCTTCAAATCTGACTACTGGGTTTGTTCTTTATCAGTGTCATAATTTTAAATTTTTAAATCTAATTCCCCTACCAGCCATAACTGATCATATTCTATAGCTAATAACATACAGTGGCGTGAATTTTTTTGCCACATGAAAATCTTATGGGGATTCTTAAACAAATCCTCTGTTCTCCTATAAGTCTACCTGCTCTGCTGGAATTTCAGTCTCAGAAAAAAATTCCTTCTTCCAGCATCAGTCACTCCTTTATCTCAGCTCTTGCAATGCAGTATAGAAAAGGTCAGCTCCAAGGAACACTACTGTGTGTCATTCTCTCGACCTAGTACTGGATCTCTCTTCTCATCTCTGCTGGATGCAGCAGTGCTGGTTTCTCTTCCTTCTGAAGCGGCTTAGGAAGAGCACTCTTCTCCATTTCAGAGTCTGCTGCTTTCCTCCCTTTTTATTTAGGAAAGAATAAAGCATAATTTACATCAGCACCTTCTTCTAACACAGCACCAACTCCCTGGCACACAAAGATAAAAATCAAAGCCACCACTATTAATGTTTTTTTGCAGCTGAGAGGATATGCTAAAAGGATACTTTGTGTTCCCCTCTCATAAGAGAAGTGCCAGATAAAACTGTTACTCTGCTTAAATGGTGCATGACCGAAGATCTTGTTAACACATGGAACAGAAAAAGCAGTAAGAAGCTAGTTCCTTTATCGGGATATTCCAACCTGGCAGTTCAAACCTATCCTACCAAAGCTAGCTGAGAATGGAAAGTCTGTTTACATGTCACTTCTGCCCTGAACATCTCACCTACCCTTCAAAACTGCCGGGCACTGTACTTGGCAACTCTGAGATCAGTCCACTGGATATCCAGTTGTATTTACCTGCAGATTCACTCTTCTTTTCTCACACAATACCCAGCCTGACAGTGGTTTTCCTCTATTTTCTCTCCAGAAGTTTATTGAACAGGTTTTTAATAACTTACCTTTTTCCACTAACATTACTTATGCTCCTTCTTCACATTCTAATATCTTTAAACATTTCATGCTCCTCCACACCCTGATCTTTCTTCACTAACCATTCTTATTTCTTTGAACTTCTTTCCTGTCAGAAGTTTATTCTCCTTCTCCTTCTCTTCCGATCTTTTTCTCAATGTCAATCTTTATTTCAATCCTTATCTTATTCTGAAAAGTCATCCTCAGTTTCACATACATCATTTTCCGAAGAACTTTTAATTCTTAAAGTGATATCCTTGGTCTGCCTACTGGTAAGTCTCAGGTCAGCTCAAAACACTGATGAATCAACGTCTGAAAATTTGCACTAAAATACAATTTGTTACAGTGGATCTTTTCAGGGTTTTAAGTCCCTTCTTGCTTAAAAAGTTCCTTTATTGTATTTAACTGTATCACCATGGAGAGGCTTAGCATGAACTGACAAGAGTGGATGTAAAGGCAAATTATGAAGTGCACCAGCAATGGTTTCATATCTTACACAGCCTTGTCCAAGATTATCTGAAAAAAAAGCAATCTGGGCATTTTCTCCCCACTAATACCTAGCAGCATCTGACCCATATAATTAGAGAACAATATATGTCTTTCAAGTTAACCATTTAACATTTCATTTACTAGCCATGAGTATCTATTTTTTTTTTAAGGTTAGATGAGTCAGTTTTATAGTTGGTGTTTTTGTAATACAGTAAAATTCTAGTCAAAGTCAGCACAGAACAAGGTAAAGACACTGTATCACAGAAGAAGAAGCCCCCTACCTCAATGAATAATTTATTTGTGAACCATGGAGGCCATAAAATTCTGAGAACAATACATAAATATAATCTGCACCACAAAGCTTGGGAGTGCTGAGTGGGGGTTACTCACTTGAGCCCAAAGACAGTGGTAACTGGTTCTGGCTGCCCTGCCAAAAGCTCCAGGACTGTGTTAATATAATAAAAGCCATGATCAGATCCTTTCAACCTCAGGTGCAAAGAAAATGCTGCAGCAGAAGAGCAGCTGTCAATTGTTTCTAAAACAACTGAAGAAAATAAGTAGAACATGTTGCTAATCCAAGCTGATGAGAAGAATGTAGAAAATTAAGAGACCTTTACTCCAAAAAGATCTTCAGTAGCTGGAGGCAACGAGCGGAGGAAATTTACTGTGGGCTATAATAATTGCTGTCTGCCTTGGGAAACGGCATCAAGGCCAGAGCAGTCATGGCTCCATGCAAGCACATCCTCTAATTATTGAAAAACCTGTGTAGAGTCTCAATGTTAATCAGTCTCTCAGAGACTTCAGCTTTATGTGGTTAGTGCAGATTTATGGCATTTTTCTTTTCTTGTTATTAAAACTGATATTTCACAAGGAAGAAACTATCTCCAGACAACTGTTAAAATGCAAAGTTTCAGTCATAAAAGAGAACTCCAGAATTATTCTGTGACTATTCCACAGAGAACCCAAACAAGAAGGGTAAGAAACAAAACATCAAAGACACACGGAAAAATGGAAAAAGATGAGACTTTAAAATATTAACTAAAGACGCAACAGTTGGCCTATAGATTCAAGAGGTTATAGTGTAATTAATTAAGTGCTTGTTACAATTAGGGAAATAAACAGCGCATATGCCAACGCAACATGAATAATACATATATATAAAAAGTAAAACAAATTGAGGGCTTTGCACAGTCACATTACCAGAGTAATTTGCATTATTGTATCAATGATGTACTTAAAAAACAAACATAGAACTTCAAAAATCTATTGCAAGGCCACAGTTTGCTTCCTTTTACGAGTGCTGCAATAATACTATAATATACAAATTCTGATTATTCCACTGAGATGATTTTATATTATATTTTGGTCCCTAATGCTGAAACAACTTTGAAACATTTTACACAGTGGTCTTGGACAAATAACATGTTTAATCAATATTTCAGCTTTTCTACCAGCTGGGTCTGCAGATTTCTGGAAAATAAAGTGGGAAAAGTTGTGTGTCTCAAGATCTTTTCTCTTACTCTTACATATTACATCAATCCCTACTTTCCAGAAGTACCTGCCATGTCATAAATAGACAAACCCTGGGAGAGTTCACAGAAATGAAACCATAAAAACTGCGAACTTCTATGTCACTGACAGGATTTGAGAAGGGCTTGGGGGTGGGGAGGGCAATAGATGTGTTATTCACACCTCATTTGGTTGTCACCATTCTGAAAATATGAAATAATAGATCTGATTTGTCTACAGGTTTTAATTTACTGGTGATGGCTCACTGTGCTCTTTAGTGGCATAAATTAGCATCAAAATAATCTTTGTGGAAAGACATGCATAAATACTGCATAAAAACTGACCGTAGATTGTACTTATAACCCAAAAGTGGCACGTTTATTCTGTCTAGAGAAAGACTGTGCAAGATACCCAATTATATACATGGGAACAGGAAGTTCAAAAGATGTAACTGGAATAAGCAGTGGGAATGCCTGAATCAGAGCGCAAGACTGGAATCAAAAAAGGAGATGCAAACTGACACCTGACATCAACTCTTTGTTCCACTTAAGATGCTAATACTTGAAAAGAAAACAAGGACTAAAATACCACGACCATATGGGCAGGAAGGACGCAGAATTATTTGAAGTACAAAAAATTTTACGCAAAAGCAAGCAACGTGTTCAAGAATTCTCTTATCAGTGTAGAAAGCTCTTAGATATAAAGACATCTGGGATATTATTTTAGACTAACTTGCAGCTGTAACCTTAACTATGGTCGTATGATAACTTAAATCATGTCATGCACTGAAAAGCAAATCACAGCTGCAGATTTTACTACCTGCTTTACTCTGAAGGTGCCATCAAGTTACAACAATGAAAATACATTAAAGCATTCAAGTGTTTTATCTTCTCTAAAAATTATGACCTTGTCCTACTCACCATCAGAATAAATATTTCTCATTTCGAAATTGAACTTGAACACCAGCTAATCCTGGGAGGGAAAACATGCATGAGATCAGTATTTTATTCCCAGAATGATATGTGAAAAATGTATCCCCATGTGAAGCAACTTGGCTTTTACCAATGCAACAAATACTGCAATAATTGTGGCAATAGCACATAGAAATTACAGGAGCAGTGTGGAAAGCTGTGCGTGCTGCTGTGTTTGTGAGCCAGGCTGTGCTGGGTTTGGCTGGGGCAGAGTTAATATTCTTCCCAGTGGCTGGTATGGATCTATACTTTGGATTTGTGCTGAACACGGGGTTGATAATGTGGAGATGTTTTCTACTGCCATGCTGGCAAAGGGATGTGGAATGGTGGGAGAAGACACAACCAGGACAGCTGACCCCAACTGACCGAAGGGATATTCCAGACCATGTGACATCATGCTCAATATATAAAGTGTGGGGGGGAAATGAAGAAGTGAGGGATGTTCGGAGTTTGGAGTGATTACATTTGTCTTCCCAAGTCATCATGATCTGTGATGGGTCCCTGCTCACCTGGAGATGGCTGAGCACCTGCCTGCCCATGGGAAGCAGGAAGTTAATTCCTTGTTTTGCTTTTTGTGGCTTTTGCTTTTCCTGTTAAACTGCCTTTTTCTCAACCCATGAGTTTTGCAGCTTTTACTCTTCCAATTTTCTCCCTGATCCTGCTGGTGGGGGAGTGAGCAAGGGGCTGCCTGGGGCTCGGTTGCTGGCTGAGGTTAAACCATGACACAGGCAAAACTAGTTAGACCAATGATTACTAATTACAAATTGTAACTCAGATGTCTATCAAAGAATAAAACCACTCCGTAATACTCCATGTTTTGCATTTAGCCTTTAGGTCCACATATTCTTACTGGTGTGCATTTCTGTTTCTCAGCATTCGCTACCACTTTCTGCCTTAGTTATAAGATCCACATCCAAAAAATCTGAAGGCTTCCTCCTCCTTTTATAATAACGCCATATGAAATGCAACTGTATGCAGATTATATAAATTTAGACAGGGAAGTCTCGATTTGCACACTTGTTTCTCTGTCTGCATAATTGTATCTTTGCACATTAATATTTACATGTTTACAGGACGTTAATTTTAAAACATGGATAACTGAGTTTTACTGGGTGAAATATGAAGTGCCACCTTTATAAAACACAGTATTCTACAGTAATTACTGCAAACTGCAGTATTGCTCTTCTTACTTCGAATGTCTTAAATCATTGCTACAGACATCCTCTAGTATTATTTTTTAAAGGAGGAGAAATTCTTGATTTGTATAGGTACACATAATTTTCAATCCCAAAACTTTTTTAACCCACAGGAAAATTAACAACAGTTAATCAATTTTACTTTCAAATGATACATACAATTATCAGGTATATTTATCTTCTGCTTCAAATTTTATGCAAGCATAAAAAAGTATAACATGTCTATTTATCCTATGACACATTATTATCAATTACTGAAAATACAGCTGACAGCTTCGAAGATATAAACAGAAAGTAAATATTTCTAAAGATTTGCTTCACTGCTTTTCTAACCTGCCAGTTATTTGCCTTATAATAATGAGAGATTATCTCACTTTTAAAATAAGTACAAGATTTTTAGATAAAAATCTATTTAACCAAACAGAATCTTTTAAGATTGAGTGGCAGATTTGATTGGAGCTTCTTCACTTACAAATGAAACAGATACTCTGCAAAGACTTAAAAAGTTTAAATCAAATTTTTCCATAAGCAATCAGTGACTGTATAAGAACAAATGAGTGATATTCATTTTATTTCATTATTTAATGAATTTTCCATCATTTTATTTTATAAACCATATACAATTTTATGTTGATATCCTACCTTTGCCACTACTTTTACTAGACATTGTAAGTGATCCCATGATGTGTCTTCATGTACGTAAGTAAATGATCTGAGATGAATGTTTTTTGACTAAATCTTTCCTGGGAAGAATGAAATACGTAATTCTTACTTACCTTTGTCATGGATATAACTGTGCCATAAGCTGTATGACCTGCTTTTCTGGGAATGCCTGCCACGGTTTCTGTGTGCTGTGCTGCCCTGTTTGCCTACACGCTATCAGTATGGCTACAGAATTATGTCCCTCTTCAAAAGACACCATAAAAATGCTGAGAAAAATACAATAAAATAAAGACAGAAAAAGCAAAGAACTGCTCTTTTAGGAAGAAGGTCCATTTTGCTATGAGTTCTAGAAAAAAAAGTATTTAGCTGTAAACGAGTGAAAGAAACACCAATACTTGAAGAAAAACATGAGGCACAAGGAAAGAGTATCACCAGCTTTTCAGAAACAAGCCAGACAACTGCCTGTATCTCACACCTTTTTTTCAGTTCTTTATATTGTTAAAATCAAGGCAGAATCTCTACAATGCCTGTATTTCATATACTTCAGTCACCACATTCCTCTGCTGTGATACTTTAAGAACCTTTGCCAATTAATTTGCAACTGAGAAAAGAAAGAAATTCCAGATGGCTCCTGTCTTTACCTTGTCTTGGTAAAGAGTCTTTCCTGGTTGGACAGCAGAGACCTAGCTCTCAGGGGAGTGTGCAAGACAGGGAAACTGCATGCTAAGGCTGAGTACAGAGACCAAAAGGCAGTTGGAGAGGGCATGGATTCACTGTGAGGCCTTGGGGAGAGTTCAGAGGCAAAGTTCACAGGGTGTACAAGAAGGCAGCTGTTAAAACTACAAAATTAGATGATTTTAAGTTTACAATGTAGGTGATTAGAAACTTATATTATGCAAGATTCTTAACCCTGACTTTGCTTAAATTTTTATGGCAGAGAAGGCTGGTTCTGCAAAACAGAAGCATCTTGGCTGAATCCTCCATACTGGGTTCTGGGGACCAGAAATTCCTCTCAAAAAATCCAACACCAAAGACAGATAGGTGCTGACACTACAGTGTATCATCCAGGAGGAGTTAATGTTGAATTTAATTATGGAAATTAGCTTCCAATATTTCTTGCAGCAAACTCAAATTATTATCCTTAATATTGCCATAATCCATCTCCCAGCTGGGCCATGTTACTAAACTACAATTTCAGTTCAGCTTGTTCCCATGTACTTAGCTCAAACTGTTTAAATAACATTGTTCAAAGAAATTATCGTTGATCACCCTGCAAGAATATCTATCTGTCAACACTTAAGACAAAGCTGAAGACTGATGTTATTATGACATAAAGGTAATGGATTGTTATAGAATCATCGAATCATAGAATATTAAGGGTTGGAATGGACCTTAAGGATCATCTAGTGCCACCCCACTGCCCTGTGCAGGGACACCTCCCACTAGACCAGGTTGCTCAAGGCTTTATCCAGCCTGGACTTGAGCACTTCCAGGGATGGGGCTTCCACAGCTTCTCTGGGCAGCCTGTGCCTGTGCCTCACCACCCTCACAGCAAAGAATTTCTTCCAGACTTCTGATCTAAACCAACTCTATTTCAGTCTGAAGCCGCTCCCCCTTGTCCTATCACTACAGCTCCTGACAAAGGGTCCCTCTCTGGCTTCCCTGTAGGCCCCCTTCAGATACTGGAAGGCTGCAAGGAGATCTCCACACAACTTTCTCTTCTCCAGGTCAAACAGCCACAACTTTCTCAGCTTGTCTTTATAGGGGAGGTGCTCCATTTCCCTTATAAATGTCATGGGCTTCTCTGCACTTGCTCCAACACTTCCATGGTCTTTTTATGCTGGAGACCCCACAACTGTACACTGTACCCCAGGTTATGATGGTTTTGGATTCAAGGTCAAGTCCCAAGAAAAGCCACCCTTAACATCACGCTCTCTGGAGCTGAGTGAGAGATTTAAAATTCAGAGCACCTGTAAATTTGTGGGAAATGATGGTCAGGATAGAGCAAGATAGACAACATGCCTGAATTCTCTGCGTCTGAGGAAACTGTGGTGTAAAAATGTGACACAGATGTGTACTACAATTACGATAGTGTGAACTTTGTCCATGGAAAAATTCCAAGAACATCTATTTTCAATAAATATGCTCTCCCAAAGCCTAATTCATGAGAAACTGTCTGACACAAACTTCTGTTTCACATTTAGGGGAGAATGTGACTCAACAGTTTGGGCCTTGTGGACACCACAAGAAAAAGGCATTTACGTCAAAGCCTACTGCAACTGCACACAGATCCAAGTTCAGCTCTTAGCGTAGTGATAATGCCTTCTTCAGGATTTATGGCCCTAAACTGCCATTTCCAGCTGCTGTCTTTCTGCTTCACTCTCCAAAAGATTTTACTTTGACCAGCTAAGCAAGGAAAATAACGGTAAGGCTAGGCTGGACAAGTATTAACTTGAGTTACTCTTAGACATCCCTGCAGACTAAGGGACAATAAATATCCCCTTCATCTGTGAACACTTCATTTTGAGGCAGATCCATAAAGAATGAGTGAAGCTATTCCAGTGGCTTTTGCTGGGAAACTCCTGCTTCCCTGATCTGGACATCTTGCAGGCAGCTAAAAATCTTCCTCTTCTTTGCATGGTAGTGAAGAAAATCAGGCAAATGTTTCTGAGTCCAGTAAAGTATCATTCCAACAGCAGCACTTCACTGAATTCTCTGGCTTTATCAGTTCAGTTATTATTTTTGTATTATCTGGTAATTTAGATACAGTTATTGTAGATTCTTCAGCCTGTGTTAGATATTCTCTGTACTCCCCAGAGTTTTGTATCCTGTTTTATACTTCTCTTGTTTTTATCAGTTGTCACCTATTGTGCCTCAGTATTTTACTCTTGGGTACTTCAATTATATATGAATGTGATGTGTTTCACAGCAGCTACTTTCCATTTGTCATCTAATATCTTTGTAGATGAATGTAGTAACCTACATTTAACTTCACAGGCAGTTGTGCAAATCTACTGCATTTCAGCTTTTGGGTTTTGGTGTGGCTATTTTTTCTGCTTGCTTTTATCTGATAACTGATTTTTAGATAGCTTTTTTAATCCTCTGCTTTCCCAATCAAAAATAAAATGGGAAAAGAGAAAAAAAATCAACTGGTTAGGAAAGTCACAGAGCCTATTCCTAAACCTGAAGGGAAAGAGGCTAGCTTGGAATATTAGAGGGCTCATCTCTAAGGTTTAATCATATTGGTTCCCTTTGTGGTGCTCATTTACTTAAGTTTGGCAATTTTTAAAGAAAAGTTCTATGACAAGACAAAGTAGCTTGTCTGGTTTCAATGGCCTAGCAGAAGCAGTAAATATTTGCAAAGCATTGGTAATACCTCACCAGACTGATTTTCAGAAGTGCTTTCATCTCACAATTAAGCAGAAACTGTTTTCCCTGTACTCCTATAAATAAGACACTTTGAAAAGAAAGAAGCAAGATCACTGCTGTAGTATTGCCTACAGAGATAAAAGACAGGTAAAGAAGGTGGGAGGCATATGAGCTGGCATTAACATTTATAGGAATATCCTTTGACTTATTTTCAGAAAATATCTGCAATATCTGAGACACAAATATTTGTTTGATACTTTTGTAATTTTTTAATGTAAATATAAACATGCTGAAGGAAAATCAAGTATACCTCACATCATGCTTCCCTATGCTCCTTGTACGCTATCACGGGATAGTGAAATAGAATTTAGTATCAAGTTCTTAAGACTTTGAGGTTGGACTCTAAGTCTTATAATTATATGAAATAAGAATCAATGCACTACATTATCAAAACCATTTTTATTTTTTTCAGGGTTTTTCTTTTTCCTCAGCTACTTGTCAGATATCTTTGCCTCAGTCTACAATATTCAGAAAATGTTCTGGGTAGAAAACATATGTTGAAGAAAAATGACTTGCCCACAAAGCTTATGGCTGATCACAAATGTTTTAAGGGTGTTCTCAGTTCTTAAAGTTACTTCATAGAACAGATAATGATCTTCTCAAACTCATGGAAAGTATGAGGCTTTTATGGAAAATTAAATTTTAGACTAATATATCAGTTTCTTAAGTAGTTGCCTTGCTGCTTGAATCTAAAACTACATTTAATATAATATGTCAGTATTCAGAAAAACATATAAAACAATGAGTATATATTCTTTCAGGAAAAAAAAATCCCAGTGCTAGAAGAACAGAAAATGGCTGCATTGGACAAAATAATTCAAAAGAGAAGCCTTCAATATATAGCAATAAGACACCAAATTTGTCTGGATTTTTGCTTTTCTGAATCCCATGAGCACCTAACATACCTTTTAGACTATTTTGAAATAACTTTAAAAGTAATTAATTTGGTAGGACTTTTAAAATCAATTGTTAACCCATGATTTGAGTGGCAGTCTGACTAATCAGGAAAACAGCATGAACAAGTGGTAAGTAAATACAAATCAAAACACATCAAGAAATAAATGTCTGAAAAAAACCTCCAGCAATGCACTAGGGAATTCTCTGACTTCAAATCTGTGCAAATACAGATTGAACTTAAGATGTGTTGTTATTGTGGTTAAACAATTTTTAATGAAATATAAAGACCTATGTGCTCTTAAATGGATAATTTATGTGCAATGTTATTGTCTCCCAAGGTTTAATTAAATGTTTGCCTTGTGGCTAATCAGCTACAATTAATAAGTGAAGCCTATATTCATGTCACTGATAGGGAATGTTAAAATGGCCTCCATTGTAATTTCAGTATCACTTTTGTGTCTGGTCGATAACAACCATCTCTCTAATGTATGAGAAACTTCCACAAAATAATTTGGTAGGGACACTATGAGAAAATTCCAGTAGTTTAATGCACAGGTTAATTTTAAGTTCAGTTTGGAGGTAAGTACCCAGCAGTACTGGATGTGGAAATGTATGCTTACAAAGTGCTTTTCACCCCCAAAGTTTCCAAAGTTCAATTTAAACACCTACTCTCCCCAAAAGAGGAGCAACATTTCTTAGCCTTATGGATAGAAAAGAGTTTACACAGTGGAGCATAAACATCTATTAATCACCAGACCTACTGAACTCAAAGGATTTGAACTACCTCTGGCATGACACACCTAAATGTTGTCTTAGACTATGTAAGAACAACACCTTATTTTCCTAGACGTGACCTTTCCATGCCTTTTCACTCCTGCTACTTTAAGTTATAACACTCTACATGTAAGCCTTTAAAATGTAGGTGAGCCTCTGCTGGGTACTCTCCCACCTGAACACATCCTATAAATCCTGGGCTAACAGAGAACAGGCCAAAGGCAATGATGGCTGTCACTGACAGTGTTCCAGAAGTCATCTAGAAAGATAGTTTTAGATCTGCCGACCTCAAAAGACATCTGTTCTCCGCAGTTAGCATATTGTTATTTGTTACTTCNATTGCTGTTGCCTGTCTGTATCAGTGTTTTAGATGAGATGCAATCAATGGGTGTGACCAGAACTAGAAAACGATAATGAAAGAAGAGTTTAGTAGAAATCAAGAACAAACAATCTTCAGGGACCAAGTGCAAAACTTTGGAGTTTCAACTTGCTCGGGAAAAAATAATTTGTCTGCTAGCTGAATGTGAGCATCTCTTGCTGGCAGACTTTCTTATTATCTCAAATCATTTATTTCACCAATTTAAGCATAATTTATCATACAAGGAACAGAACTGTACAGGATAATTCTACTGTCATCACTTAAGTCATTCATTTTGATTGCACCTCCTTTGATTCAGTAAGATTCTCATTCAGCCACAAGTCATACCACGTACAGAATCATGAAATTCACTCAGAGAAGTCTGAAAGGC